>JAGFPH010005914.1:4009-17876 GCA_018207615.1 Philaenus spumarius
CATTTTTTTTTTTTACTCATTATAACTTTACATATTTTTATCTTTTGTAACGCTTATCGTTACAGGCTCTAGAGGAAGCTACATACCAAATTTCGTTTCAATCGGTTTGGTAGTTTTTGAGAAATCGTGATGAGTGAGTGAGTGGTATTTCGCTTTTATATATATAGATTTGTAATAATAATTTGCCTCTCGTTTTAAAGTGGAGAATTTGGTGAGATTCTAGAAATTTTCAAATCGGTTAGGTACGACGGGAGGACGAGTTAGTGGATCGTTCTTCATTAAAGGGAACTTTACTGTTGAGGTGTACTTACCTATGCTCCAACAACGGATAATTCCAGCTATCCGGGCATCCGTAAATTGATTTTGAACAAGTTTGGTTCCAACAAGACGGAGCCCGTCCACATTATGGCCGGCAAGTCTGCCAGTTTCTGCATAATGTATTGAGATTTATTGAGTGGCCAGCCAGATCACCGGACTTGTCACCGCCGGACTACTTCGAATGGGCTCGTGTCAATGACGGAGTTACAAAACAAAATCGTAGGACATTGATGATCTCAGAAATCGAGTTGTATAGGAAACCCAATAAACTCCTCAAGAGGCATTGCAGCGAACAGTTCCACATTTTTACACCGCACTAGCAGATTGTACAGGGGGAAAAAATTTGAGAATTTTACGTGAAAGTTATGTTTGTAACTATATTACAATGGGGACTGTTTCAAAATTTTAGTAATCGTAGACAGAGGCGTTTGTTTAGTTACAGTGTAATAAAATGTCATTTGTTCATTTTCCTTTTGGTTTATTGACCACTATTTTCAGTAGGGTTAAGATGGAGACCTATAGTTTGGGTCGTTCGTTTTATTTTGTCGATAACTGTAAAATGCGGGGTCGCACGATAATGGTCTACATTGTAAATTTTTTGCAGCCCCCAAAATTTCCATTTTGGATATGGAGGCAAAGTTACTCCATACATAAAAAAGTACATTTTTATGCCTTGTAAATATTTTATAAATTTATCTTTTCTTTTCCCACTCTTCTTCTTCTGTGGGCGGTCCAGAACCTTAAGCACGTCAGCCTCTAGGGCTTATTGCGCTCCCACGTAAGGATGTTGATCCCTCAGTTACCCTTGTCAAGATCCATAAGCCCGTTGAACTTAAGAATCCTTTTACCAAAGTTGTCTTGAGGTATGGTTTGTCCCTTGTTCAATTTACCAACGGTTTCATAACTGATCTGTTCCAGCCTCTCACACTCATAGATCAGATGTTCTGCGGTTTCCTCATGCAGGCCACATTTCCTGCATTTAGGATTCCCAGTGAAAATTCCCATGTTCTTCGTGTGTTTCCTAAGGTGGCCATGTCCTGTGATTAGAGCGACCGCCTCCTTTAGCTTAATGACAGAATGTCGGATGCAATTTGTCTTGATGGACCAAGAAGTGAAAGTTTGCTCATCCTCAATCCAGGGATGCTCTTCCACCTCTTTCCATGTTCCAGTCTTGCCCAGTCGGCAACTACTTGCATAGCTGTCGTCTTGGGTATGCCACGGAAAGGTTGAGGTCCTGTGAATTCAGAAGCTGATGCCTTGTTTGCCAGCTTATCTGCACATTCATTTCCATCTATTCCAACGTGTCCTGGTACTCTTCCCACTCTCTCCAGACTTTTAATTACCAACCCTGTGTAATATCTGTAAGTAGGTGGTATACAGTATAAATAAATTGGAATTATAACTTCCCAATAACAAATTATTCTTCTGGACAATTAATTTTGTTTAATAGAAGTTTGCTGATTCGGGTAGCTTTAGCATGCTTGAGATGAAACATGTCGCCTTACTTGTTCGCAGACTAAAGCAGAAATGATCAAAGCATCGACTTGGGAAGATAAACTTGATATCGCTTTAAAATGTCAAGACGAAGAGAAGAGAATGCAATACACAACCTCGCTGACAGCATTGCGCAGCGTCTTGGTTGGCCTAGGCATGAGTCAACCTTCTGGTAAACTGTTCAAAGGAAGTGTTAACCTCATCAGGCGTAAACGTGCGACACACTTGGATCTGTGCGAACTTGAAATGGTGAGTACTGGTAGCGTAAACTTATTTGTTGCTCGCATGAAGTAGTTGTTGCACGTAGTTTTACCTGTTTCCAGGCTCTTTTAAGAATGTTTTCAAAATATTGTGTGTCTATGAAATTAAAAGTAAGTTAAATCAATATACAGGGTGTTCCAGAACTATGGGGCAATGTCTCGGAAGCTCATTCTATAGCTAAAAATAAGAAAAAAGTTCATATAAACATAGACCGGAAAACGCTTCGTTTTCCAGATATCCACCATTGTTTTTACAAAATAATCATATCTAGATATTTGACTGAGTTCAAACTTGGCATGAAGTTTAACCTAACAATGATCTATCTCAAGAAAAATAAGCGATTATATACAATTATGCGTTTCAAAATTTGAAACCTAAATTACTAAAAAACCGTAGCTTTTGATTCTCTAACAGATAGAGGTGTCATTGTCATAACAATCGAATCTTATCTTCTAAAGCGAGAGATAATTGTCTGTCTGCTAAATGGATCTGGAATCTCCGTCTAAGGATTTTTGATTTTTTGATTTTATATGGGGCTTTTGGTCACGAGAAATCGATTGGAAATGGTCACCAGTCTGGGAAAATTCGTTTTCTACGTCTTTTTATTAAATTAAAAAGTGAAATTTGTCCATTTTAAACAATACAAAGCACAGCTGATGCAAATGTTTTCAATGTCATTACAATAATCATCTGTTTTCTTTTAAACGAAGCACAGCTGATGCAAATGTTTTCAATGCCATTACAATAATCATCTGTTTTCTTTTAAACTGTATTTTATTAGAGGTAAGCCTAATGTTGTATCTATTTATAGTTACCATGGCAACGAATACTTCTGCTAAATAAACATACCCTTTATTTAGTTGTTTAATGTTATAGGCCTAACCTAAACGATGTTCACGGAAATTTTCAATAATAGTTATTGACGTGAGCGAACTAGGCCCTGCTTATAATCGAGCTTTAGCTCGGTCTCCTGGTACTGAAGGATAATAGCTAAGTTATATGTAATTATTGATTTGCTCAACCCGTCATCCTATACCAACACAGTAAACACAACAATATTGTATGTACATATGCTGTTATTACCTTTAACCCTCCAAGTGCTAACGTCGCATAAGCGATGTATAAAAGTCGCGTTACGGTGCTAACATCACATATGCGACGCTTGCGCAACACATTTTGTAAATGTGTACGACGCCGCTATTTTCAATACAATCGGATACTTCTACGTGTGGTTGTGTATGGAAAGAGTCACTTTATTATAATTCAGAGTTTCATAACGATATCAACTCAAACAAACCTTCGGCAGAATTGTCAAATCAACTATCTAGTCGTGTAGTAAGCGTAGATAGACGCTCGGAACTCGGATTTTGTTTGTTTATCCACTAGTCGTTATTAATTTTTTGTTTTAGTTTAGATCAGTTTATTTTTATTTGCTTTTGTAAATGTTTATTTATTTTTGAAGTAATTATGAGTGAACTTAGCAATTAAAGTGCTATTAGAGGTGCGTTTGAAAATAGTGACTTTTAGAGACTTTGAACTGTAAATGTTTTTTCTTATTTTTTTCTTGTATATAATGTGTGTGTTATTCCTTTATAACAAATTAAAACCATAAATATTGGGCCTAGACAGTACTTTTATATCTTTAGATGCAAGTTTTTCTTCTTTGTGCAGAAAAACCATTTTTTTTAAACAGAGTTTTTTTTTATAGATAAAAAGTTTGATTTTTACAGAAAAATAGTAGTGTTATGTATATTTTTATTCACCATAAAATTGTGTAACTTTTGGCTATATTGAATTTTCTACATTACTTTTTTTACATATTTTGAGTGAAAGGTTTTAGAACACAAATTTTTTTTTATTTCTATTTTGGTCAACAAAAAAAGGATAAAAATTATAAGGTAAGCCTGTTAAAACTATTTACTGTAAAGATCATTAAATTGTGATTAAAATAATGTATAATTTTAATTAATAAGCATGCACGGAACCAAAAAAACCCCTTAGCGCTAAAGAGCAATATAGTCAGCACTTGGAGGGTTAATGACTTTTACATCACAAAACTTTCTCAAAAACATCCCCCCCATAGTTTCTGTAACATTTGCAATTTACCCAAACGCATCACAGTTGAATGTAGCAACTAACTTTTCAATATTTTTATCCCAAGAAAGTCGTTTTAGGGATTCATGTCTAGACAATGTTGTTTGGACTGATCTGGGTTTTGTGTTCGTCTGTACAGGCAGTTTTAAAACAAATACAGGTCCGATAGATAGGCTCTGAAAAGCATGTTTTATTTCTAATCCAATGGCCTCAGTCACTGCATGTTTATGAGTATATTGCATGCATGGAATTAAAGACTTTTGGTATTTCCTATAAACATAATTTTACCAGCTACCTGCAACTTTCTTTGGTATTTATGAATTTATTATTTTCAGTACTGCCAAAAGGTTAAAGTTTGGATAGTGGCGGACGCGTCGACACATTCGCAGCTCATAACGAGCAACGAAACCGCTGCCATTATAAACAGCAATGCTAACAATTTCTACTAGACATAGTTTTGGTGTTGTTCACATTAAAAATAAATGGTTTTTGTTACAACCGAGATCTGTTTTTATCCAATCCCTAACCTTGATTCCACAATCTCCTGACCCTTCATTTGTTTGTTGTTTAATTTCATTTTATAAATGGCAAAATATAGTTTATTCAGTGTCTTCTATTTTCACTACCTTGTCAATCCTTTCGATTTTAGTGTTTGACGTTGAACGTTTACCGTCTTGTTTTTTAATAAATACACACTTTTGTATTATCCCGATCAGAAAGTAATTTGGTCACAAGTGGAGTTTAATTTGATATTTATGTGGTACGAGTGAGTTTCTTGGAAGTTGTAACAATATTTTGATTCATCAGAAAACTTCTTTTTTGAATTATAAAATTCTAATGAAAAAAATATGCAATACATTTCTTAAAATTCTTTAAACTTTTAAAGCAATTGTGTAGAGTTAATGCGGAAAAGTAAATTGCATTTTTATCAAGATCTATCTGTACAATGATTTTAAGAAAATAATTCGACCATGCAGCTGAACCGCTGTCGTGAGTTGAGCAAATTTCCAAAATTAAGTTTTTAGGCCTATATGTTTTAGGGTTTCAACAAACAATTTGGGAAATAAGCCAATTCACGACGATGCTGAATAGCTGCAAAATGGTTCGCACGCCATTCCGAATATTGGGAGTATGTTCAATACACAATGCATTGCGTGCTTCACACCCGATTCCGCATATTAGGAGTATAGGAGTATCTTCAACACAAAAATATTGCGTGCTTTGCACGCCAACCCCCATATGGCGAGTATATGCATATGTCTGTGTGTCGTGTGTCTGTCTCACGATTACGGCCAAACGCCTTGACCGATTTTGATGATTTTTTTGCATGAATGTTCCTTATTCCTAGGCCGAGCCATGTATATATACGGTTTTTTCCATTTTTCATTTTTAACCCCTTAAATAAAATAAAAATGGCGGCCGGACCGTTACTCTCAGTGTAAGCTTTTTTCCAAAGCCAGTTTGTGGCTTAACCGTAAGTCGTATTTAAAAACTAGTAACATTTTGCTGATAGGAAATTAAATTTTAAACAAAATTGTATTTTTGATTTTTTTTCCGTATCTCTAACGGTAAGCTCACAAAATGGCCTTAAACTTAGAATTTGTTAAAAATCGTCCAAGTTTTTGTATTTCAAGCATGTTTTTATACATTTTTTCTAAACCAATTCAAAAGTGTTCCATAGCTTTTTTGTAGAGAAAGGTTTAAAGAATTCATATATGACAGTAAAACAAATTATTGAAGTAAAATTAAGAAAGTTATTAGCTCAAGAAACAATCACGTTCAGTACCGAAAGGAAAATGTTTAACTTTAGGCCTACACAAAAAGTAGTAAACAGTATTGTAATTTTTTTCATAAATGTAAAAAAGTTTCGTAAATAGAATTGTATAGAAATATTTATCAATTTCAAATTTCTTATTTTGAAAACACCAGTTTTTATGTTCCTACTACAAGACTGCTAACAAAACTAGGCCTGTTTGAATAGTAATTTAGAAATATATCATTTTCCCAAAAATGACATATTATTATAAGAAAGTGTAGAGGATAAATCAAAGAATTGAACTGTATACCTGTAAATTATCGTTGTAAATTTTATAAAAGTATTAGACTTAGCTTTACTTGAATTACAAAATGAGATGAAACAAATAAAACCTCGCGGCGATAAAGGACATACAAAAAATGACCGTAGGACACCGTGGGAAGTGTTGGTACATGGGTTGAGATCACTATCACGACGTTTTAACATCGTTTGTTTTCATTATTTCTAATATTGGAATATGATATGGAACTTAAGTTAACTTATGATACATTGTTAATTTTGAGTTATTTAATTAAGTATGTAAATATTTAATTGTATGTTGTCCCTCTATAACGCGATATTTTTAGCTATCTTACGCATTATTAACCAAAACAAAACACAATGCCTCTAAAAAGAAAATCTTTAGCAGTTAAAGCTCAAGAAAAGAAATAAAAACGGGAACTAGAAATCCCGGAAATCCCAGAAATCGCGGGAATTGTAAATAATGTTTCACTGGCTATACCTTGTGCTTACTTCCTTACTGGCGCACTATTTTTAACCTAAGCTCAAAACCACATTTGTTATTTCAACGAGCGAGGTCTACTGTTCACAGAACTACTAGTATATAAGGATAAACGGAAAAGAAAAGCACACAAAGCGAACTTAGTTTAGGTTAGTATTACCTCGATGCTAACGATCGTTATTTGTCCTAGTGGACTACTAGTTTCAACAGAGTACCGTCATCTTCAGGTCCAAGACATAATAATTTGTTTGCTATTTATTTGTTTTAGAAATTATTTTGTATATTCCACATGAAACCAGTGTCATTTAATGATTATTACACAGATAGCTCATATAATTAGTAGGTACTAAAAATAAAATATACATATATGTATAAAATAATTCGACCACACAGCTGAACCGCTAATGTGAGTAGAGTGAGTTTCCAAAATTAAATTTAAATGATTTTAGGGTTTCAACCAACTATTTGGGAAATGCTGTACTCACGAAAGCACTGAATAGCTGCCTCCGTGTACGAAATATATTAGTAGAATTGGTTTGCAACTCATCTTCCAACCCCGGCTCAAGAGCTTTTTCATTCCGCTCGCAGTGGAAAAAACTCGTTTTGTGACTGCACCTCGACCTTGCGGCTTTGGATTTTTACTGCTTTGCTTCGCCCGCAGTGGTTTGCATACTGGATGTCAGCCTCGTAAAAGAAGCTCACCAATGATAAAATCCCCTAGTGGATTTGAACCAAGTACTTCTGTGGTATTTTACGTTTTGATCGATTTTGGGGGAACTAAACGACCTAAAAGGCCGTGCAAAAACACAAAATATGTAGAATAATCTCCTATGTTTATATTTTTACAAAAAACCCCAAAACATTTCATTGTAGTACAAAAAATCCCCCAAAAAAATACTTTCGGTCAAAAAAACGTGCTTCCAGTTGTTGTATTTTTTTACTAACGAACTCGTTACCGAGCCACTTAGACAACCAACGTATGTATCAAATTTGGACCAAATCGAACGTAAACTAAGGCGGTAAGAGTGCGAATACTTACAGGGTTCATAAAATCCCTTTAACCCCTTCATTATTTTTGTTACTGAAAATAAGTTAACACAACTTTGTTATATGTTGTGTTGCATAACAGGACACATTTTTTGACATATCTGACCCTCTATGATTTTGGGGGGATAGAGGAGTGATAAGAATCCTCACCACTGCGACCCATATGGATCTATTGTGGTATACTTCCCCTTCTAGTGATCATCCCAGATCCCTTTCAGGTCTCTTACGAAACCAATAAGGGTCCCGGGATCAACACCACAGACCTCTTCCTGCACAGACCTAACAAAAGCATTTCCAAGAGCTGTAAATCTTCTCCGTGTGAGAGCCTCACACTCGCACAGCAGGTGTTGAGCCGATTCAGTTCCGAGGGAGCAGAATCGACAAGAGTCTTCCGAGACCAGCCCCATTTTTTTGAGGTGGTATTTGGCCGGGCAAGGACCAGTGAGAATTCCCACAATCCGTCTAAGGTTGTTCCTACCCAATAATAAAAGCTTCTGTGCTTTTGACTTAGAGAGACAGATAAACATTTTTGCCTGCCTAAGCCCAGGAGCATTGTTCCAATGTGTGGACCAGGTCTTCTCCGTCCAGACTTCAACAACGTTTCTCAGATGGCTTTTAGGCCTACCACAGAAAGGTTCTGGACCAATGAAGGGCTTTTTAGCTCCTATTCTAGCAAGTCTATCTGCTGCCTCATTGCCCTTAATACCTACATGGCCAGGCACCCATTTAAGAGTAACTTCATTTCGTCTAGCCATGTCATTCACTGCTTTAAAACAGTCCCAAACTAGCCTTGATTCAAAGGCGAATGATTCAAGTGCCTTTAAGGCTGCTTGGTTATCAAAAAGGATGCCAATCCTAGCTCCCTTAATCCCTCTTTTTAGGATTTCACGGGCGCAGAGATCTATCGCAACGACCTCCGCTTGAAAGATTGATGGTAAGGCTCCCATAGCCCTAGATAAACTGCACCTAGGACCATAGACTTCTGCACCAACTCCGCTGGCCATTTTGGAGCCATCCGTATACCATTCTTGTATGTGTCCATGTCCAGCACTACCTGCCTCCTGGAGGCCATCTATCTTCACTGTGAAGGAGTGGTCGAAATTAAGTGTCCTTCTCATCACATCAGACACCATAAGGTCCACCTTGAGCCCATGAAGCTCTTGCAATATGGTCAGGTGACCTACCAGATCTTCTGGTTTATAGTTATGGGTCCCCATCATCGCCAGGGCAGATCGAGAAGTACCTCCATAGCTGATGTGGGACAAGAGCGCATGGCTCCACAAATCCCTAGGCACGCTAGCCTTTGTAGTTTTTGCAGCCTGTTTTTGGCACCAGTCTGTTTGACCTTCTGCCACCATACCAAGGCCGCATATGTGATAATTGGCCTAATAATGGCAGTGTATGTCCATGCAGCCATTTTGGGGGTAATGCCCCATGTTTTACCATAGAGCTGATTACTAGCCCAAATAGCCCTTGTAGCTTTTTTTAGAACTGCTTCCAACTGAGCATTCCAGAGAAGCCCTCAATCAAGAATTAATCCAAGATACTTAGCCTCCCCCGAAAGCTCCAATCGGACCCCATTGATAGAGGGGAGTTCTACCATCAGTTTCTTTCTTCTGGTGAAGGGGACAAGTACAGTTTTGGCCGGGTTGATACTTAGGCCCTGCCCCTGACACCAGTTCCAGACCAGATCCAGAGCCTTTTGCATGAGCTCTGATATAGTATCATCATGTTTACCACGGATTATTATCACAAGATCATCAGCATAGCCAATAGCCTCAAAGCCCTTGACAGCCAATTTGACCAACAGTTCATCAACTACTAAAGACCACAAGAGAGGAGAAATAACACCTCCCTGCGGACAGCCTCTTACGGACCGTGTTACTAAAGAGTCATCTTCGTTTTTTACAAAGATTCTTCTTTGAACAAGCATGGAGCAGATCCAGTTAGCTGCTCTGGGTTCCACCCCTTTAGAGATGGCAGCCCTTTTAATGGACGAGAACGAGGTATTGTCAAATGCCCCTGCAATGTCCATAAATGCACATAAGGCAACTTCCCCACAGCTAAGGGCATGTTCAACCTTACCCACAAGCTCATGAAGTGCAGTAATGGTTGATTTACCAACTTGGTATGCATGTTGGCTACTATGCAGTGGTTTAACACTCAAGTGAGTACTCCTAATGTGCTGATCCATCACCTTCTCAAACGTTTTTAAGAGAAACGAAGATAGGCTAATTGGTCTAAAGGATCTTGGCAAGTCCATAGCCCTTTGGCCACCTTTCAGGATGAAGACTACTTCCACATCCCTCCAGGAAACAGGAATATAAAATAACTGATAGCTAGCCCTGAAAACCTCTACCAGATTTGGCAGGAGTATATCAAGGCCTTGTTGCAAAAAGGCAGGGAAAATACCATCCCTGCCTGGATATTTAAACGGCTTCAACGAGTTGATAGCCCACTTGACCTTATTAGGCGAGAATATTGTTAGAGAGGCAGTGCTGCCTGATCCCCGCCTTAACCACGAGGAGCCAGGATCAATAGGCACTGCGGTATAACATGTATCAGCAAAACTGCCAGGAAAATGGATATCCAGGAGAAGCGCCAAGGACCCTTTACGATCCCTGGTGTATTCCCCATTATCCTTCTTTAAAAGGCCCATAGGCCTAGTGTACTCCTGTTTGAGTACCTTTTGCAATCTAGCAGTCACAGGCATCTCCGTGACTCTGTCACAGAATTGTTTCCAAGATCTCCTCTTAGATCTTCTTAACTCTTTATTGTAGGAGGTAAGGGCCATTCTATAAGCTCCCCACTCCTTAGTACGCTTAACACGATTAAAGAGGCACCTAGCCTCCTTCCCCAGCTTATTAAGCGCACTATTCCACCATGGCACCTCTCTTTTAGCCTTGGGGAATGACACAGGACAGCTTATTTCAAAAGCTGTCAAAATTGATGATTTAAGTCTATCAGAAGCATAATCAAGACTCGTTAAAGTCAAGATTGGACCAACGTCTTCTTCCAATTCAGCCTTAAGAATCTCTCTATACTCTCCCCAGTTAGTTTTTTGTGGGAGTTTAATCGCTGCCACAGGTTTCTTCTCATAAACAAGGTCAAATCTTAAGTGCTTATGATCGGACAACGATGGCTCATTACTAACGTGCCAATTCATAATCTTATTACTAATATGTGTGGTTGACAAAGTGAGGTCAATTGCCTCCTGTCTGTTCCCACTCACATAGGTAAACTCATTACCAACATTATTAATAGCTAGGTTACAGCTAAATAAATAAGCAAGCAGTTCCTCACCTCTTTTATCCGTTCTCTTGCTTGCCCATACATGATGATGGCTATTGGCATCACAGGCAACTATTAGCTGAAGTCGCCTCTCTTTACAATATTCCACCAGCCTTCTGACTTCAGGAGGAGGAATGACATCAGTACCACCTGGGAAATAGGCTGATTTTGGGGGCTAAGGGGGAATTAACAGTTTCAAATGTAAAGGTAGGTTATGTAATACACCACTGAAAAGCTGACCAAAAGAGAAACAGAATGGCGCAAACTAGAGCTTGATATCTTACTTCGTTTCAAAGTAATGGACAATCAAAGTTCAAAGTTGGTGTATTACATGACCTACCTTTACATTTGAAATTCTTTACCCCCTGCGGGGCTTAAGCCCCCCCTAAAATCATAGAGATTGAGGTAGTCCAAAAAATTTGTCCTGTTATGCAACAGAAGATATAAACAAAGTTTTGTTAAATTATTTTCAGTAACAAAAATAAAGGGGCTTCATGAACACTCTTTATATACTTGTAATATATATAAATTTTTTAGTGACACTCAAAAATGTTTTCTGGAGACTCATCGCTGCTCATTTACTACTCACGACCTTACTACTACTGCAATAGCTCGTTTTTCCTATGAAAATTTGTTAATAACACATAAGTTTACAAAATATTTTTGATAAAACACTACAGTAAATTCATATATTATGTCAAAACAAATAAACCCTTCCCGACACCTGCAGAGTGAGTTTAGGTACTTCAGGAAAGATATTCTTCCACAGAGCTGAAAGAATTTGAGTAGTTACGCTCTTGAAATTATGGATAGAACTTATATTTTTCATATTTTCTGGAAGTGTGTTGAACAACTTTATACCAGAGTAATAAATTCCTCTTTCAAAAAAATTAAGTATGTGGACAGCATATTGAAAACAATTAATTAATTTTACCGGATAGGTATTCGTGGTGGGGCTGATTAATTTCAAATATATTATGATTGTTCTTAAAGAAAATGAAAGTTTCATAAATATAAACACAAAGGAAAGTTAAACTATTGTTTTTTTTTTTAAGAATTATACAGGGTGTCCCACTAAGAAACGGAGAAACTCTCAAGACTTGTTCTTCAGGTGAAAATAACAAAAAAAGTTCATATATAAACATAGGACTGAAAACTCTTTGTTTCCCAGATATCCGCCATTTTGTTTTTTGTACAAAATAATTCATATCTAGAGAACGGTTTCACTGATTGAGTTCAAACTTGGCACGAAGCTTAACCTGTCAATGATATACCTCAAGAAAAATAAACGATTAAATCCAATCATGCGTTTAAAAATGGCGGCTGTTTGATAATTTCAAACCTAAATTACTCCAAAACCGTACATTTTAAGGAAAAATGTCAAGACACCTTTTTTGTAGCCCTTTTGATTCCCTAACGGATGGTGTAACTGTCAAAACAATCGGATGAAGGATAATAGCTAAGTTATGTGTAATAATTGGTTTGTTCAACCCGGCATCCTGTACCAACACAGTAAATACTACAATATTGTATGTACATTTGTTGTCATTACCTTTAACTTAGCTATTATCCTTCAACCGATTATTTTGACAGTTACACCATCCGATAGGAAATCAAAAGGGCTACAAAAAAGGTATCTTGACATTTTTCGTTAAAATGTACGGTTTTTGAGTTATTTAGGTTTGAAATTTTCAAACAGCCGCCATTTTGAAACGCAAGATTGGATTTAATTGCTTATTTGTTTTTAGATATATCATTGTTAGGTTAAACTTCATGCCAAGTTTGAACTCAATCAGTCAAATCGTTCTCTAGATTTGAGTTATTTTGTACAAAAAACAAAATGGCGGATATCTGGGAAACGAAGAGTTTTCGGTCCTATGTTTATATGAACTTTTTTCTTATTTTCACCTGAAGAACAAGTCCTGAGAGTTTCTTCGTAGGACACCCTGTATAAGGTTGATTATAATTTAGATGGAACATTGAGCGAAAAATTCTTTTTTCTTAACAAAATATTTTGATTGATTCAACATATCTTAGCCGAGAACTGACAAAGTCAAAATAAACGGCTTTCATTACTCTTAAACTAGTCACAGAGGATTTTCTTACGTGGTTCCATTGTGCACTCATCAAAGAATTGGATTTTATTTACTGTAGTCAATTTACAAACAGTTTAAAACTTAAACTGAGTACGGACCCAATTAGGCCTGCATGACATTAAAGACACAAACGTAAAGAAATTTACATAAATTTAAAAAAATGTTTAACCACGGAAAGCAAAGTGTAGACATCACAATTGTGCCCATTGGTTAATTAATAAACTATTAAAATTGCAACCTATTCAGCTGGTGAACATGTAAATTTTACATTTAAAAAATGGCAAATTAAAAACATAATAATATCTTATTGGCTGATCAAGAGTAGGCCTAATCGGTAAAAAAATTAACTGCAGCTATTAAAAAAAAATTGTTTTTTAAAAAAGTGCCTTTTTTTATTGTGTAGCTTGATGAGACATTTTATTTCAAGTTTTTTTTTAAATGGAAATTATTTTTTCCCCCCAAGTTGCTGGACCTTTTAAAAATCCAAATTTCAGGCTAAATTTACGCCAAAACGGTTTGGTTTATAAAAAAATGTAAAGGATAAAATATATTATATTCATTGCTGATAGCCTTAGATCTACATATACATTTTATTTATTTATTGTCAACTATAGTATATAGTTTTACTTTAACTTATTTATCCTGAGGCAGTGAAACATGTAGCCACAGGCAGCATCAAACAAAAAATCTATATATATTAAAAGAATTTGGTCAAAACCTATTTCCAAT
>JAGFPH010005914.1:18276-32919 GCA_018207615.1 Philaenus spumarius
GAGCCGGGGTTGGGACGCGGAGCGTCCAGGGGCAGAGCCCCTAGTAGAATTTTAATTAAATTACAAGTAAAAAACATGGACCAAGACTGGGATTTGATCCCAGGACCTTTACTATTCCATCGTAACACTCTACCATCTGAGCCATCCTGATCACTCCTGATATTGGTCGATGTTATCTCACCTGTATGGTTTTACTGCAGTTATTGAACAAGTCGACTGAATATCTCGTGTATACGACATTGAAAACAATCCTAATTCTTTTTGCAGCTTACAGTGGTGTTATTTTTTTTCCGCTTATGATTGAATTTTGCTTCCAAGTGCCTTTATGGTTTGATATATTGCCAACAACATAGAACCAAAGAGACATAAGAAAATCTAGTAGGGCAGAAAGTACAATCTGATAAGAATTGAACAGAACTGCACCTTTACGTTTCCAAATCACTTTCGTAGGAAGTGTCGCACTAAGATGAGGTACCTCTCAAGTGGCAAGTCAAATTATTATTGTATTAATACATTTTATTTCTTTAACTTGTACGACCAAGGTACGAAAATATATGTTAAATTAAGTGTTGTGTAATATGAGTGGACATAGATAGCCTGTCTGATGATGCTGCCTGTGGCAGTGAAACATGAAGCCACATAAATAAGATAAAGTAAAACTAGAGTCTACAGTTGACAATAAATAAATAATATATATAAATAAAAATGTAAATATTCGTTTGTTCAAAATCTCAAATCTCCGAAAGTTCTTCACCGATTACTTTCAAATTTTAATTACATTTGTACTTTTACATTACATTTGAACACAAGCATGTTTTTATATATTTTTTGAAAAATAGCAGCATCTACTGAACATAAAAACAACAAAAAATATGCTAAACATTTTACGGCAATGGGTACTAAATCTATATATATAAAAATGAATTGCTGTTAGTTAGTCTCGCTAAAACTCGAGAACGGCTGGACCGATTTGGCTAATTTTGGTCTTAAAATGTTTGCAGTAGTTCATAGAAGGTTTATACGTAATGAAAAATTTGAAAAGTTTCCCGAAAAAGTTTCAAATTTGGAAGAAACTCAACAGCCTTTACTGTATGAACTCAAAACCATAGCCTACAAAAACAGCTGTTCGTATAAAAAGCTTAACAACACGTTATGTTTGTTTACAATCATTAGCATAGCAACATTACTTAGCAAATTTATAATCACTTTAATACTCTTCAAAACTAACAGCTTTTTAAGGTTAGATTGAAAAACTATAAACAAACACAAGGAAAAATCAACGAAAAATGCTTACAGAATTATAATTCAACTCAAACATTGGTTATTAAATATTTATATTATAGGCCTACTTAGAGATTTGCTGTTTAAAATATTGTTTATATAAAATATATCATAACTATGAATTTTTTAATACTTTTCAAAACATATTTTCGCTATCAATAATAATAATAACAAACAAATTATTTGACACCATGCATAACCATAAACATACACGAGTTTAAACATATTATATTGAAAACTAGGCAAACAATTTGAATCAAACTAAATGCCATTAAAATATCACATTCATAGCTTTATTTTGATATATAATTAAATATTTAAATACTAAACAATATCTTATACTAATTAGGCCTATACATTTAAAATTAAAAACTCTATTTGAACCAGTTTGTTACATCCTAAATTAACGCGGATGTTACAAAGTAATTAAAATATCTTTTCTACGACCCCGAGCTAATTTAAACCCTCGCTAAGAAAGGGTTAAAAGAAATTCGAAATTTTAGGGCGGTTTGGGGGGGGGTCAAAGTTACTACAAAGTTACTAAAAATCCCTATAAGGACGAATTGGAATGAAATTTGGTACGTAGCTTCCTTTTAGGCTGTGGGTGCTCGAAACATTGTCAATGAAATTAAGTGAAAGTCAAAATTAGTAAAAACTATAAATTAAAACGATATATTTAAAGCTTTTTCATGTTAGATAGTAGTTTACAGGAATACAATTTTCAGTGCTTTCTTAAATAGCGTAGCCTTTTTTTCTTGACCACAGTAGGATACGCACGGGTATTCAACAAACACTTAAAAAGAATACAATTACATCAAACAGACTGAAAATACTAACAACCACGGGCAACGCCGTACGGGTCAGCTAGTAATAAATAAATATGTTTATTGTTTTTTATATAGTTTTTGTCATAGTTTTTGCTACCTGTACACAGAAAAGTCTATCTTTTCTCTTCAGGAATATGTAATGTATCTCCTTTATGGAGAATTATGTGTTGTTGCTAAAATAAATAAGTAAAATTGTTGATACAGTAATCAGCTGTTTGTTTTAATATTTCCATTTACGGCTGACTTCAAATTTTGAAGCCAATTATTTGCATTTCTAACTTTTGGGTGAGGTTTTTACTTTCTCACTATACTATAGTACCTATAGAGAAAGTATAGTGATCGCAAAAAAAAATCGATGTTGATATTTTTGTGGAAATATCCGTTTTGGGACCCCCTGAGTCCAAAAAAGTGTTTTTTTACAAAATGTCTGTCTGTATGTATACAAAGCTAGAGCGAAAACTATTCGATCGATTTCAAACAAATTTGCACCAGACATGTCCACTAAGCCTGTATAGATGCACGAAAAAGGGTTTTGAAAAACAACCCCCTTTTTGGCCAAAATCCCCCAAAAATCAGTTATTATTTTTTTATAAAAAAACGGCTCTAACAATTTTGATAAAATTTGGCTTATTTGTAGCCTTTAATGTACCCTACAATATGGAAAAAACCGTATCTTTCTAAAAATTCTCATTTAGCTAATAATAATAACTGATGTTTGGGGGTTTTTTGGCCATAAAAAGGGTTGTTTTTCAAAATTGTTCAAAACCTTTTTTCGTGCATCTATACAGCCCTAATTGACGTGTTTAATGCAAATTTATTCGAAATCGATCGAATAGTTTTCTCTCTAGATAATAATAATAATATTTATTAGTTAATCTCCAACTTTAATAGTAAATAACATCTCCTACCCCACCCTACAAGTCACAGTGAATCTGTTTAATAATTTAAATATGTTTGTGAGAAAGTATGTGCCAGTTCCTGGTACCGTTTATTATTAAAGTGTAGACCTGACCCTTGCTGGTTCCTTTAACCTTTACTATAACTGCTGTTATAAAATATCTGAAATAATTTAATTTAATATTATTTACCATCTTATCTTTGGGGTTATTGTAAATCCTACACCTTTATTATATAAAAGAAACATAATTATGTATATAGAAGGTCCTAATGGGGTTGGCGTGCGGAGCACGCAGAGGTCTGCCCTAGTATATTATAAAAAATAATAAAATTATGTGAGAAATCGATAAACGTAATAAAAAAATAAATTCTAAGAAATTTAAATGTTATGACAATTTTTCAAAATTTCTCAAATTGGTTTTTATTGCCTCACATCAGTTTGGTGAAGTCTCCCATTTTTAAACTTTGCTTGTGAAATGCCTAGTTTCTGAGATCCCGACGTCAGACGGTATTGATCTCAGTTAGATCTCAGCTGCCACATAAATCGGCAAGAGAAATATATTTTTCCTACTTACAGAATTCTATTAGATATGGCCTCTGCCTCTGGGGAATTTCTAATGACATTGTAAAAATACTGAAGGTTCAAAAGAAAGCTGTTAGACTGTTGGCTAATGTTAGTTATAGAGAAAATTTCAAATTTTTATTCGACCAAAGATTAAGGTCGTAATTAATCTGTATCTCTTTGATCTATTGGCTCACATTAAAATCAATTCAACGGAAGAACTCTATAGGGTAGTCAAGAAATAGCTGTCTTATAATGTTCCCTACTGTCGTCTGAATAGGGCTACAGACAGTTTTTGTGTTCTGGGAATGCATCTCTTCGATGGTTCGCCGTAAAGTTTAAAAAAACCGCCAATTAATGTTTTTAAATTTACATTTTTTAAATGGTTCATTACGAATCAACTATATGACATTCGGGAATTCAGTGGAATAAACATCACATAAATAACCAAATTGGAGGCTGAGTGATTTTCGTGATGACTAAATGGTATAGTGTGTCAGTATGTTTGTTGTTAGCGAATTTCCATAGGAAAGATGAGCTATCGTAATGACCCTTATGGTAAGACCTAAGGTCGGGAGTTGTAAATGAGCAATGATCATGGTTCCCAGGACACGTTTTGGGGTGTCATTAAAAATTATACAGGGTGATTCAATAAAGTGTAGCGGGCTATGCAGATTGTGATTCTTCATGCAAAAATAAGACGAAAATGTTGTACGGCTTAGTTTAGCCGTAATCCGCCATTTTGTATTTTTTTTTTTTTTCAATAATCAATAACTCAAAAGCCCTTGGAGATATTTTTAAGAAACTTGGTATACACTTTGACTTTTAGCTATAAACAAAAATTTTCCAAAAATATCTTTGATCAGACTCATAAAATTTCAAAATGGCGGCCATTTAAAAAATTTTAAATCAAATTCCATGAAAACCAGCTACTAAAACAAAATTTTACTACACACTAAATTTGAAGCCCTTTTCATTTCTCTCGAAGCTCTTTTTTAAATTGCTGTTAAACTCTACATAGTTAAATTATTAATTATAGTTGTAAACCAATGCTAACGATTAAGGTGTCTTTCAATTTGTAATAAAACATAAATAAAATTGAACAATTTTGTTTTTCTAGTCCCAAGTTTTAATGGAATTTTTCTTTGAAATTGTTAAATGGTCGCCATATTGATATTTATTAATAATTTTTGCAATTAAAGTGTCATTCGATTTGAAATGAAAAGGGCTTCAAATTTAGTGTCTATTAAAATTTTGTTTTAATTGCTGGTTTTCATGGAATTTGACTTTAAAAATTTTAAATCTCCACCATTTTGAAATTCTATGAGTCTGATCAAAGATATTTTTGGAAAATGTTTATAGCTAAAGAGTTAAAATGTATAACAAGTTTGATAAAAATATCTCCAAGGGTTTTTGAGTTATTGATTTTTGTTTTTTTAAATACAAAATGGCGGATTACGGCTAAACTAAGCGAAAATCGAAAAAATGTTATACTACATTTTCAACTTATTTTTGCAAGTAAAATCTGAATCTGCATACCCCACTACTAAATTAACTAAAAACTTTGTTAAATTTAAAAAAAAATGATTTAGGCTAATTTTGGTTTTTGTAGACAATTACCAAGAAATTATGTTTTTAGTTTTTTGTCGATAACTCGGTTATCCTTTGACCTACTGAAACTAACAAAAGAGCATTGTGTCTGTCACTAAAAAATAAAAATATTTTTTCTCTTGTAATTTTTTTGTAAAGTTAACGGTTTTCAAGATATTCTATGTTAAAAATTTGTAATGGCCGCCATTTTGAAAATTATAAAAATAAATTCTTTGTGTTACTTGTTAATAATTGTAACATATAAAATGCTTATTCTAAATTTGAACTTTATATCTTATCTATTTCCAGAGTTACAGTAAGTTTTTGTAAAAAATCAAAATGGCGAATTACGGCTAAACTAAGCCGAAATGGAAAAAATGTTATACTACATTTTCGACTTATTTTTGCATGTACAATCTGAATCTGAATAGCCCGCTACGCTTTACTGAATCACCCTGTATATGTGTTTGCACTTTAGCGGCAGCATTTTAAGTCCGATTTGGTACACACGTCGGTCGTCTGCGTCACTCAGACGAGTTCCAAAAAAATCCAAGAACTGGAAGTAACTGTATTTTGAGATTTTTCGTACAAGAATGAAACTTGTTTAAGAGTTTTATGTAAAAAAAAATATATGTATGATATTATTCTGCACGTTTTGTTTTTTTTTTTTACACGACCTTGTAGTTTGCTTGGTTCTCCCAGAATCAATCGCAACGTAAAATACCATAAAAGTAACCGGTTAAAATACACGTGGGGGATTTTAAGTCGAAGCTGGAGGTTAGGTGCAAACAAATTCTACTTATATATATTTCATACACGCAAACAGCCATTCAGCGCCTTTGTGAGTAAACCATTTCCAAAATAATTGGTTGAAACAATAAAACATATAATCTTAATTTTGGGAATTCGCTCGACTCATGTCAGCGGTTCAACCGCGTGTCGAATTATTATATGTAATGTAATTGCATTCCGATTGTCACCAGTAACACGTGTTCTATATCATTTGCATAATATGTAGCCTATTTGTACTAATTGTAATTGTTTTTAATATTATTTAAATGTAGTGGAATTTGTTGACAATGCCTATTATTAAATGTTTAATGGCTGTATGTAAATAAATAAATATTGTTAGCTGAGTGAAGTTATATAATATAGTATAGTATTTATACAGAAGTTATTTGTCATCTGTTTAACACAGGCTTTATGCAAAGTTTAGCACGGCATCTGTTAGACTGTTTAGATGCTACGAAAACAGATGTCCAAACAATTTAACTGGCGCTACCAAATGATTAATTACATCATTCTCTATTTAGGATTACTATAGTGTGATCAAAAATATCTGCCAACAACTTTGTTTCATTTCATTTATTATAGCTGTTGAGAAGTTTCTGTTGTATGGCCAAGTCATATTTTCTGCTTCTAATAAAATGCAATTGTTTTTATCTATATAAAAGCCAAATTAGCACTGACTCATCACAGTTTCTCCAAAACCACGAGGCCTACAAACATGAAATTTGGCACTAATACCCTTTATAGGCTCTAGACGCGTACTAAGAAAGGGTTTCCGAAAATTCGAAATTTTAGAGGGGGTTTTGGGGGTCAAAGTTACTAAATCACGATTTATCAAAACCTACTGAACGGATTGGAATGAAACTTGGTATGTAGCTTCCTCTAGGGCCAAAGATGGTCGCTAAGAAAGGGTTTTAAAAAATTCGAAATTTTAGGGGGGTTTGGGGGGTCAAAGTTACTAAAAATCCTCATAAGAAATACATAGTGTAATATATTTATTGATGTAATATATTTTTTGTTAATACACATTTAACTTTGATTTGTCTATCCGTGCAAAGCCGGGTCGGGCCAGCTAGTTTCTTATATTTCACTTAAGGGTAACTGTACCTCCAGGCGTGCACTCACGAGGGGGGGGGGCTAAAGGGGCTGTAGACCCCCTCAAGAAAAAAATTACATTCTGTTTTTAAATGCGCCAATAGTGGACACATCGCATACTGAATACTGGTTTGCGGGAGTTACATTTCACTACATCTACGAAATAAATAGCTGCATTCCTATTCCTAAGAAATGCACTAAAAAATAAATAAAACGTATTTCATATATTCCAAATTCCGCAAAGGAGCATTTCTCACGCGCGCTTGCTTTGTTTGTTTGTGATGGCGGGTGGGAGAATACCGGTTCAAGAGGCACAAAAAATGGCCGAATTGAATGAAACTACAATTAGTGTTCCAAGGATTGTTGGGAAGCAGACACACAGAAGCAATTTCTCAGCCGAAAGCACAGAACAATTTTATAGAATTAACGTATTTATCCCCTGGATTGAAAGTTTTATTTCCTGCATCGAAGAACGTCTCTTAAAGCACAAGAACATTTTGAAAGGGTTTCACTGCTTGCTTCATACTTTTCCAGAGAATAGTGAAGAAAGTAAAGAGATGTTTTGAAGTTGATTGAAGTTTATGAAGAAGATTTGGAAAACAACAACTTAAACGTGTTGATGGCAGAAGTGGAAGTTTGGCAAGCTTTTCTCCAATGAAACAAGGCACACCACGTCAATGCAATTGATTTTCTAAATATTTGTGATAAAACAATCTTTCCAAACATCCATATCCTACTTAAGATTTTCATCACTATACCTGTATCGACCAGCACAGCAGAGCGCTCCTTTTCCACTCTTCGGAGAATCAAGAAACACGATGTCTGAGAGTAGGCTAAATGGCTTGGCCAATCTCAATATCCACAGGGAAATTCCAGTTGACACAGACAGTGTATTATCCATACTGACGAAGACCCAAAGAAGACTCAATTTTGTTTTGTATGACAGCTGATATAAAAGATTTTGTCAAAATAAAACCTAAAATCTTATTTAATCTGCTGGGTTTTATCATTCATTCCTATAGTCCCTACTCAAAACTTGCATTCAAAGAGCTAAAATAAACTTAAAGTAATTCCTTAAAATACCGGTTTTCTTAAGGAATTTTTAAAAAGTTTTCCGTTGGTTGGCCCAGGGACCCCCGGTCAGCCCTCCCCATAATTATTTTCTGAGTGCGCCACTGTGTACCTCAGAACTAGACTAACGTGAGTCACTTTATGCCAAGTTTTCAGGAGAGCATGAAACCGTGAAAAATGAACTCTGGCTAGCTGCAGAGCTAACACTTGAATTAGCCTACAACAAAGTATTGACATTATTAAAATTGTACATGTTTAACCAATTTCTTTGATATTTTCTTTTGAAATTTTCTTTACACCTTGTTTAGTCAGGACTGGACATTTTTGGCTTTACTTTTAATATAGTTTTAGGACTTGATACTGGACTTGCATTATATTGGTTGTACTTATAGAAAACCAGGCTTAGGTCTACAACTAAATTAATTCGATTCAACACAAAACTCTCTCAAGCAAGTCGGAAGTTTCTGCAAAAGAGTGTGGTGCTTTTCTGAACACAAAGTAGACTTTTTAGTCTATATGTATATAACAGAAGAAGTCCTGACCGATTCATAATCTAAGTACAGTCAAAACTATAAACATATAAACTTAAATTTGGAAACTCGCTCAACCCACATCAGCGGTTCAGCTGCGTGGTCGAATTATTTTTACTGTTTTTTGTTGTTGTAATTAAGAAATAAGCTTAAATAAACGGTACCAGATAACTGCCACATACTTTCTCCCAGTTGAAACTTTATACCTTCCCAAGAGTAGCATAGGAGATGGTTATTTAGAATTGCAAAAGTAGGGCATACCATAGAAAATATTAGATGCATGTAACACACATCCATATTATATTATTATACTAGCTAGCCCGATCCGGCTTTGCACGGATAGACAAATCAAACTTAAATGTATATTAACAAACCAAATATATATTATCACAATAAATATATTACACTATGTATTTCTTATGGGGATTTTTATTAACTTAGACCCCCTCAAACCCCTTCTAAAATTTTGAATTTTTTTAAAACCTTTCTTAGTGAGCCCCTATGGCCCTAGAGGAAGCTACATACCAAATTGTATTCCAGTCCGTTCAGTAGTTTTAGAGAAATTGTGATTTAGTAACTTTGACCACCCCCAAATCCCCCTAAAATTTCGAATGTTTTTAAACCCTCCCCTATCAGCACCTACGGCCCTAGAGGAAGCTACATGCCAAATTTTATTCCAATCCGTTCGGTAGTTTTAGAGAAATCGTGATTTAGTAACTTTGACCCCCCCCAACCCCCTAAAATTTCGAATTTTTTGAAAACTTTTCTTAGTGAGCACCTATAGCCCTAGAGGAAGCTTCATACCAAATTTCGTTCCGATCCGTTCAGTAGTTTTTGAGAATTTTGCAAAACAACCCCCTTTTTGGCCAAAAATCCCCAAAAGTCAGTTTTTATTATTATTATTACCTAAACGAGAATTTTTAGAAAGATGCGGTTTTTTGCATATGATAGGGTACATTAAGGGCTACAAATACGCCAAATTTTATCAAAATCGTTAGAGCCGTTTTTGAGAAATTTAGATTTATCTCGTTTTTTTGCAATTGTTGGGGGGGTAAAACCCCTTAAAAATCAAAAATTTGAAAAAAGTAAAAAAAAAACACCTGGAGATATTCCATAACTACACCTACATACCAAATTTCATCAAAATCGGACCGTTGGTATGGTCTCCAGCTCTGTACACATCCTAACAGACACACGGACAGACATCACACAAAAAAAACACTTTTTTCGGTTCAGGGAGCACCAAAACAGATAATTCCACTAGAAATTCAAATTCGATTATTTGGACGAAAACAATACTTTCTCCATATACTAGGTATAGGGTGGAGAAAGTAAAAAGCAAAGTGTTTTAGAACATGTTATACGAAATATTTTCTGAACTTCAATGTGAAGCCTTATTTCAGAATCACCTTGTTTACCAAAACTACTCGTTACAATTGGTTTCCCGCAAACCGATTCAGCATACTTAAACCGTATAGGCTCAAGTTCAAGGAGACAAGCAAAGCAATTGAACCGTCGGGCTGACATCATTGCCAACTTTACGAAACAAACAATTGAAATAAATGGCGCCCAGCCTTCCAGTATCATTAAATCAGCCGAAGCAGTAAATCTTCACTATCAATAACTCGGGCTAGAGGTCAATATTCATGCTTTCGAAACATCAGGATCTTATATGTGAAAACAAATCGGGCGTATGATGAGTGTTCTAGAATCACTAAACCCAGGGCCGTGGTCAGACCGGTTTGCTCGGGGCCCGGGCCCTCAGATGGCTTTAGGGGGGCCCGCATGAAAAATCACTAATCCTGCACATATAAGGGAAGAAAACGGCCGATGTTATAACGTTAGTTTTTGCAACGTTAGGTATAAAGTGGTGGCGAAGTTGAGATTTGAGGAATGCTGACCACAGCGCTGTCAGGGGTTGTGACTCATCACCCTTCTATAATATACACTTGTCAACACAACATAGCTTAGCACAACTCCCTCTGCACTATCACTATCTGCACTTTTCTTGTCTTATGCTTTGTTTTCCCACCCCACACCCATTTGCTTCTTCTTCGTACCAGCACAGACAGGAGAATAAATAATTCGACCACGCAGCTGGACCGCTGACGTCAAATTTCCAAAATTAAGTTTATACGCCTATGTTTTAGGGTTTCAACCAACAATTTGGGAAATAGGTCTACTCACGAAGGCGTTGAACAGCTGTCTGTGTGTACGCAATATCCTTATATATAATTCTGTAAGCGAAATTTTAGATTCAAAATTGTGGGAATTTGGTAAATCGGAGGATGATGGGAGGGGTATCAAATTAAAGGTATCGATTCAAGAAACAAGGGAAAAATATAAGTTTTTTCTAAAATTAAAAACTAAGGGCTTTTTGGGGTCCCCGAAAAATGAAAAATCCCCATAAGAAATACATGAGAATTTAAAAACATCTGCTTTGTTTACATTAAAACATTTTTGGTACTAAATAAATAAATTAAAAACATAAAACAGCTGTTCTGTAGTTTACATTAAAACATTTGATCTATACTAATATTATAAAAAGGTAAAGTTAGTTTTTTTGTTTGTTTGTAGGCCTATGTAGTAGGGGGTAATCTCTGGCACTGTACGGAACAGATTGAAAAAATAGTT
This sequence comes from Philaenus spumarius, assembly GCA_018207615.1. NCBI lineage: Eukaryota > Metazoa > Arthropoda > Insecta > Hemiptera > Aphrophoridae > Philaenus > Philaenus spumarius. Next base: position 29,553 of record JAGFPH010005914.1, read on the forward strand.
TTACTAATAAAAAGCTACACTATCCCTGAGTAACATAGGCTATAATTAATTTCGATAAAAACTTTTTTACTTCAATATTTGTAAATTAGTCGGAAAAAATTCTTAGGTTAGGCCTAGAATGATAAACCAACAAATTTATTTACATTTTGTTACCATAGCAATAAAATAACAGATACCGTAATATAGCTGCTTGCTCCAATATTTCCATTAACAGCTGATTTAAAAATTTGAAGCAATTATTTTTGTATTTCTAGCTTTTAGGTTAGGGTTTTAAATTGTAGACCTGAGCCTTGCTGGTTCTTTTAACCATTATTATAACTGATGATATAAAATTTACAAAACAATTTGATTTGAACATTTAACATTATTTACCATCTTAGTTTTGAGGTTATTATTAATCTTACACCTTTATTATAAATAAAACATAACATATGTTTTATGAAGGTTCCATTGGGGGTTGGCGTGCGGAGCACGCAGGGGTCTCCCCTAGTATTAGTAGAATTTGTTTGCGAATAGTGGCCTCGCAATTTTGTACCACTTGGCTTCGAACCAGGTACTTTTATGGTATTTTACGTTTTGGTCGATTTTGTGGGAACCAAGCGAGCTATAAGGTCGCGTAAAAAAACAAAATGTGCAGAATAACATCCTACATTTATATTTTTAGAAAAAACTGTAAAAAAATTCATTCTCGTAGTAAAAATCTCAAAAAGTAGTCACTTCCGGTCAAAAAAAAACGTACTTCCGGTTGTTGGATATTTTTGGCTAACGAACTCATCCGAGCCACGTAGACAACCAACACGTGTACCAAATTTTGACCAAATCGGACTTAAAATAAGGCCGCTAGAGTGCGAACACATATATACATATATATATGAATTTTAATGACACCCCAAAACGTGTTCTGGGGAACATGATCGGTGCTCATTTGCTACTCTCGACCTTGGGTCTCACCATAAGGGCCACTGCAATAGCTCATTTTTCCTATGGAAATTCGCTAATAAAGACGGTCAAACGGTGTTGCGCATTTTTGAAATTACAAGTTTAATGGTTGAATAATTTGACACACAGATAAACAAAAGGTTTCTCTCAATACTTTAATCACGTTGTTTCAATTGCTTCTCCATGAAATGAGCCTACTGTGTTAAAATTATAACTTTTGATTCGAGTAACGTTAATATTTGTTTAGGGTTTGGGTATGGAAGGAAGGGTGAAAATCTGTAGGCCTAACCTATTTAAAACAAATGCTTTTTATTAATTAAACTACACAAGTTTACTAATTAAAAATTATTTTGTCACTGTATTATAATAGCCTACAATGTTCACCAAACAACTTTAAGTTCCTGTATTTTGCTATATAATACCAATTCGAGTATTTATGTATTATGTAACTTACCCAACTTTATAGGTAACTAGCTGACCCGTACGGCGTTGCCCGTGGTGGTTGGTATTTTCAGTCTTTTTAACGTAATTGTATTCTTTTTAAGTATTCAGTCAGTGAGTGGTATTTGGCTTTTATATATATAGATCTTAAATAATAAAAGCACTATTGTCATAATAATAAAAGATCTGAAATTATGATTTTAGTAACTTCGATCCCCCCAAACCTCTCCTAAAATTTCGAAATTTTTCATACACTTTCTTAGTGAGCACCTATGGACCTAGAGGAAGCTACATACCAAATTTCATTCCAATCCGTTCAGTAGTTTTGAAGAAATCGTGATTCAATAACTTTGATCCCCTCAAACCCCCATAAAATTTCGAATTTTTTCAAACCCTTCCTTAATGAGCACCTTTGGCCCTAGAGGAAGCTACATACCAAATTTCATTCCAATCCGTTCGGTAGTTTAGAAGAAATCGTGATTTAATAACTTTGATCCCCCAAACCCCCCCTAAAATATCGAATTTTTTAAAACCCTTTCTTAGCGAGCACCTGTGGCCCTAGAGGAAGCTACATACCAAATTTCTTTCAATCCGTTCGGTAGTTTTTGAGAAATCGTGATGAGTGATTGAGTGGTATTTCGCTTTTATATATAGATTAGAGTCGGCTTAGAAAAATCTTTTTTATTTTTCATTAAATTTTCTCTTAATTTCAGTATATAACTTTCTATTTTGAATTTTCATTTTAACTGTAAATTTGGTGCAAATATAATTAAAGCATAATGCAACTTAAATTTTTATGCTAAATTTTGCGCTGTTAATATTTTTAAAACACTGCAAACTTAAATAAATATACTATCAATATGTTTATTAGACAAATATTTTCTGTTGGACTTATTTTATTCTCCATCCCAAAAGTATATTGAGAATTTACCCAACATCTGGTAAAACCAAATTAGTTAAACACCCGACTCCCTCAATGCGATCGCTCAAATACATAAGCCTACACGCAACAATTCCACCACGAAGGTAAACCGCAAGGGATTGTTGAACAATATTATTGCGAAAGGGGCCCGTCAAAGCTGACTACGGCCCTGAAAAGACCAACCTGAAGTCTTGGGTTTTTAGCCAAAGAAAGTAGTAAAGCAAAAATACAATCTTTTGCTTAGGGCAAACTTCGGGGCAAACGTTTTAAATGTCTGTAAAATAATTAGAAAGCTTTAAGTGTGCAGAAGTGCATAGTGCTCAGGGAATCGACTCCTATAAAGGGAGTGTACGTCCATACGTGAGTGACATATAGTGTAACAGCTGATTTCACCTTAAACAAACCCAGCATTATCATTATAATTTCTTGTGAAGATGATGTTTTTTAAAATATGAGTTATACAGTGTAGAAGTAACGTATGCTGTAATACCATTAGGCCTATATTTGCTTTGAGGTTATAAACTGTATATAAAAACAACCTTTTATCATCAATATATTCGATTTTATAAATTTAAAGAAGAGATACCTATACGTTTAACTTCGGAAACATTCGTAAATCTTTTTATAACATATAAACATTTTCCATTATATTAATTTCTTCACTATAATATTATTAACTTTTGATCTAATAGGCCTAATATGAAATAAAAAGCAATTAAAAGATAATAATTTTATCTTAAACTAGGGGAGACCCCTGCGTGCTCCGCACGCCAACCCCCAACGTAACCTTCTAAAAATGTATGTTATGTTTTATTTATAATAAAGGTGTAGGATTAATAATAACCTCAAAACTAAGATGGTAAATAATGTTAAATGTTCAATTTAAATTATTTCTTATATTTTATAACAGCAGTTATAATAACGGTTAAAAGAACCAGGTCTACTCTTTAAAATCCTAACCTAAAAGCTAGAAATACAAAAATAATTGCTTCAAATTTTGAAATCAACTGTTAATGGAAATATTGGAGCAAATATATTATCTGTTATTTTATTCAATTAGTTGCT
>JAGFPH010005914.1:34124-44714 GCA_018207615.1 Philaenus spumarius
TATAACCGTGAACTATATAACCGTGAACTATATAACCGTGAACTATACACCCGTGAACTATATAACTGTGAAATATATAACTGTGACTATATAACTGTGAAATATATAAGTGTGACTATATGACTGTGAAATATATAAGTGTGACTATATAACTGTGAACAACTATATACATGTGAACTATATAACTGTGAACTATATAACTGTGAATTATATATCTGTGAACTATATAACTGTGAACTATATCGTTTTTGTGTAAGCCATATGTAGCATGACCATTATCAACATAGTTCCAGAATTATTCTGCAACTACGATTATTAATTATTCTATATAAGGTGGGGAGGGTTCCTGCCATATAAATAAAATAGATTATCTAATTATATAATAAAACACTGTTATATAGAGGGTTCAATGAGTGTTATTATTTTATTTCCTCTTCTCCACTGCAACAACAAATCTATATATATAAATAAAATTTAAGTGTCGGTATGTGATCTCAAAATATAAGTTCTAATCTAAGTTCATAAGGTTATTCACACATTATAAAAAACCTAATTTCACATTTATACATTTTTTGTCTGTTTATTTGTGTGTCTGGGCTGATCTCCCGAAAGGGTGGATCGATTTTGAAGATACTTTCATTAAGATGTAGGGGAATTTTCAGAGAATATTTAAGGCTACATTTTATTCCAAAACATTAAAAATTTATTTAAAAAAATGTAAACAATGTATAAATTATGGACACAATTAGGGATTTTGTGGACAAAATGTTGTCAATATTGCGAGTCTATTTAGATTTGTGTCTTACATTAAGTACAGGTCACACCTAACCCCACCACCGACTTATATCCAAGTGCTTCTGTCCTAATCAATAATAATTTCTGTAAACACTTCCAACGTTCAAACGTTCAAAAATTTTAAAAATGTAAAAGTTATGAACAAAGTTATGGATTTTTCGGTTTGCATCGGCATCACCGTATGTCATCGCAGGGGCAGAGCCATTAGTATCAAATAAAACAGTTGAACATTTTAATGGATTCATTAATTTAAATTTCTCTGTTTGAAATTATCATGGTGTAATAATTGAAGTTGATTGATGGATGTTGTTAATGATCGACGAACACACACCTGAAAGGAAACACGAGTTCACAGACCTGGGTCAGAACAGCAGTAGTTTTCTGTGTTCGCATATTGTGTATTTTTACTTTCCTTACCCTATACTAGGTAAGGTAAGTATTGCGATCGACCCAAAAATTCGATGTCGAGTTTTCATAATATCTTTACGTTTCAAGGCCCCCTGAGTCCAAAAAATGCATTTTTGGCAATTGGTCTGTCTGTGTGTCTGTGTGTCTGTGTGTGTGTGTCCGGAGTGCACAGGACAAACGGCTGGACGGATCGAACTGAAATTTACAGGATATCTTCAAACATGTAAACAATTAAACCCATGTAAATTTGAAGCAAATCGGAGGTAGTGTCTTACCGTGGGAGCAGTTTTTAGCACATTTTTGGTATTTACTCCAAATTCCCTCTAACGATGTTGATTAAACTTTGCTAACATACTCTACTCCGACCCCCTTAACACCCTATGTACGCGAAAGACCGTTAAAAATTCGTTGAAAAAAGTTATTACAAAAACCAAGTTATTTTGTTTTTTATCTCTGAAATGGCTGGTCCTATCGACTTGAAAATGGCCTCATTCGATTCAGCGTCCGAAATAATGTCAAAAACGATACCCCACTCAACTTTTTCCATTTTTTCAAAAATTGCCCACAAAAAGGGCGTTTTTGGGGGTAAAAATGTCTTTTTTTAAACTAGCCGTATTTGGTATCAAATTTGACATTTTGTGAGGTTAGAAATCGATTGAGACCAAAATCAGGTCCGTGGGATTAACCGTTTTGAAGTTAGTACCGCATTTGAAGTTCTAACCTAGAAAAAGCTGTTGGTTTTGAAGAATTATAAAATGATATAAATATTTAAGTCAAGTTGCTATGGTAATGAATATAAAAATAAAATAAACGGTACCAGAAACTGGCACATACTTTCTCACAAACATTTAAATTATTAACTCGAAAATGGTATCATCAATCTATCGCTCGAGAAATTTGATAATTGATACAGCATCTATTTTGGTAAGGAAAGTTGTGTGATGTGCACACCAGATGTTTTTTCTCAGTTTCAGTTTTGATATGCACTACGTAGATGTTTAAGATGGTTTGTGTTATATTTTAGTTTACATTGTTTTTATTTAACATTCTCTCGATTTATGTTCCCGTAGTTTTTAGTCACTTGATAAGGGGAGTTAATTCATATTCTCAAAACGTTGATTTTAACACACAAACGATAGCAAATGTCCAATTATAATAAAATACAATTTTGTCTCGTAAAACGAAATGTTTATTTAAAATTGTACAGAAACGATACAATTTTCCTTCGTTTGTTTTGTTCAAGCTGATTCCACAATAAAAGTCAGGAGTTTAATACATTTAAACAAAGCTGCGAACATCCAGCATTAGCTGGAGGGAAAACATTCAAACATTTTTACTTACTAATTTAGGCATTAATAAAATCACACATCACAAGAGAAATGTCGGATGTGGAAAAAAAAACACTCAGTATGAAGGTGTGTCATGTCCAGTACATCCAGAACTTTGTGTAGTCAGTTTTGTTGTACTACTTTACTTTACTTACTTTATCCAACGCCATCCGTCCTTGGCAGTTCGGCCATTAGACGACGAGCCTCCCAGTAGCGTGTTGCGATGTCATCGGGCATGGTCGTGAGGCTGGTGCATGTCATAAGATGAAGAGCGTCCATCCGGGAGGACCGGCAAAGAGGACAGCAGTCATTTGGGGCCATGCCGATTCTGTGCAGGTGGGCCTGAAGGGAGTCGTGTCCAGTCGTTGTTCTAAAGAGAGCAACGGCAGTGGATCTCTCCAGTCGTCCTGATATTGGTCCATTGGTGGCGAGACATTCCCAGGTCTTTCCCATGCTTTGCTCCTTCAGGTAATTGGTGGTAAATCTGTTTATGGTGGTCGTGATTTTGTTGTTTGCTGCTCTGAGAGTTGTGGGGTTGTTAGGTTGGGTGGATTCGGCGCCTTGCTTGGCTAAGTTGTCAGCTCGCTCGTTTCCCGGAACTCCGACGTGACTGTAACGTTATTGTCCATCCAGAGCTCATGAGTTCTGCAAGCTGTTCACGGCACTGGACGGTGCGGAGGCAATCAGTGGGGCTATCGCTGCCTAACGCTAAAATTGCGGCCTGAGAGTCAATGAAAAATGCGGCTTTTTGAGCTGGTAGGGTTAGTGTACTTAGAGTTGTAGCAGCTTCATAGATGGCGCGTACTTCTCCGTCATAGTTGGTAGAATGTAGCCCCGCAGCAGTGAACCCATTCAAATAGTCGACAATGCCATCCAGCTCCAGCTCCTTTAGTTTCTAAGTAGGAGCCATCTGTGTAGATGTGAAGCCACTCATGCGATGGGTAGGCTGTGTGTATTGTATGTAGTGCCCATATCTTTAGTTCAAGCGGATTGCACTCTGCTTTGCTGAGGTTTGTATTTTGTAGGCTCATGCTGACTTTTGGTAGAGCTGATGTCACTGAAGTGAAGTTTTTTTGTGACAATTACCACAAAATAAATAACGGTTGTAGGCTAATTGGTTGGTAGGGATGTCAATTTGTGTAAAAATATATTTTAAATTATTTGTAACAGTGATTATACGATGTAAGCGAAAAGGGTGGACAAGCCTACCACTTTTTAAGTGTGCTGGGATTAGCGGGAGCGGTGTGGGCAGGGAGTACCGGTACCCAAAAAATTTAAACAAATTTGTTTTGAAGATGGAAACCAACTGATATCATTCTACATACTGAATTCGTAAAACAATTTAAGATAACGTTAACAAAATTAGCATGTGACGCATAATTGGCTTATTTTTAGGAGTAAACGTGTTTTAAAGTAGGAATATGCCTCTTAGTAACTATGGGAGGCAACTTGTAATGAATACAAACAAACAAACAAAATGATAATAAAAACTACATCAAGCACAAACATTTAACTTTTGTCTTTTTTTTCACGGAAATATTGTCTTACGAATGTAAAACCTAATTTTGAGGTTATGTCGGACACATTTTGATTTCTAGGACATAAAATCTTAAACGACGACTTTTCAGTTATTGCTTAGTTATTTACCTGCATGAGTATTTTAAACAGATGTGTAGGCCTGTAATTCATTTTTACAAATTTGACTCTTTAAAATTGTTGTATATCAAGCAAGTAATATTATAGGATTAAGAAACCTAAAAAAAAAAAAAAACAGGCAGTCGTGGGACTGCCGTCAGAAGTGAAAACATTTTAGCTTCATATAATTAACTTTATTTTCGAGTTATTAAGAAGTATTTTTAATCAATGTATTAATGTTGTAATAGGATCTTAAATAATTGTGGAGATGCGACGGAGTCTTAAATAATTGTGGGAAGATAGAGCCTTAAATAATTGCGGAGAAGCGACGGAGACAGCTATAAAAAGTTTCACTTTCTTACTTGAACTAGGTCTTTTACGACACCTATGCAATTTTTTACTTATTTACATGAACGATGCCGGGTGCGACAGCTGTAACAAGTTTCCCTTATTTACCTAACCAAAGACGGATACAACGGCAATACAAACTTTGGTATGACAAATATAAACATCTGTTCCTTATTTACATGACCGAAGTCGGGTACGACAGTAATAAGTTTTCCTTACTTACCTGACTGAAAAGGGGCACGACAGCTATACAAAGTTTTACTTATTTACTTGAACTAAGCCTGGTACGACATTTATAAATTATTTAACTAATGTATGTCAAATATAATCACCTGTTTCTTATTTACATGACCGAAGTCGGGGAAAACAGCTGTAAAACATGAACGATGCCGGTTATGACAGCTGTAATAAGTTTCCCTTATTTACCTGAACAAAGATTTGTAGATCAGCTATAAAAAATTTGGTATGACAAATATAAACATCTGTTCATTATTTACATGACCGAATAAGCCGGGTACGACAGCTGTAATAAGTTTTCCTTACTTATCTGTCAAGCCGGGCACGACAGCTATACAAAGTTTTACTTATTTACTTGAACTAAGCCTGGTACGACAGACAAAAAAAATGTGTTCCTTATTTACCTGAAAGAATACTGGTACGACAGCTATAAAAATATAATATTTAATACATATAATCTCGGTGGCGGTGGCGGTTTCGCGATCTCATACATTTTTCCTCTCCCGCAAATGTATATACCACACTATATATATATACCCGCGGTGGCGGTGTCGCGATTTAATTCTTTTTTCCTCACCCGCAAATGCTTTCTTACGGGGTGCACAACATGCCTAAAGAAGTTTTCACTTCAAAAATGTAACGAAATTTTAACACTCATTTCTTGCTGATAGAAGTAAAACGCCACAAAATTCGTCAATGACTGTAAACAAACAACAGCTGTGATGGTTTGCACACCAACACCTATTTTATTTCAGGCCGCATCATTCCAAGTGATTTAACATGACCTATAATTGTACTAAACTTATTCGTATAAGCCTAAACATGATTAACTTTTGTCGGTACAATTACACTATAGTTTTTGTATTTACCCTGCAAATGATTTAGTTTGTTAATTTGTTGAAAGATTTCTTTTGCGTAATTTATATTTTGTAAAAGTATACACAATTTATGTGGTATTTTTGTCAAATTTTGTCAACCTATAAAAGCAATGTGTGGACTATATTCTGAATTCACAATTGATGTGATAAACATATTTATTTCGTTACTTATAATATATTAGTACAATAATTATTGTACTTATTTGAGTAAATTCAAGAACGATTATTTAAACATGTGAAAGTTACTTTTTGTTTACTTGAATTAGTTTTACTTTTAGGTTGAACAACTTTGATGCATAAATAGTTCCTCTAAGTCAATACAAATTGTATTGCACTGCAAATGATATGAACGACTTCTATTTCTCAACGACTTTTATTCCTTACTATTGCATGCGCCCTCTGTTTTTCGCATTTAATCTTGCAAATAATTTCACAGCTATTCAAAATTCATCTAATGGTTTGGGAATCTGAATGGGGCTGGGGGATATCATTTTTATACTTTTTTGAACGTTTTAATAAAAGCGGCTTATTAAAAAAAAAGTTGTATTTAAATAATTATTTTCTGCTTTACTCTTGTGAGTGTGAAAATTTGCAATTAATTTTAAACATCTTGTTGAAAAACATCTGTTTAAAACAGAGACATGTGGTAAATTTCATTTTCTCTTCACCTGATCACAAATGAAATATAAAATGGATGTACCTATCTCAATAGTTTTAGTTGCATGATTATTGGTTTCCAAGTCACTTTGAATAGTAATATATAGGATAATATAATAATACTATTATTAAATATTACCTAAATGAAAATACAGTAATACATATGAAAAATAAACAAAACCCCATCACACGTGCTAAGAATAACAATAAGAAATATATGTATCCATAAAATATTCCAATATCGTTCCGCATATGGTGAAAATACGTTTGCAAAATATGAGATTACCGTTACTTTTCGCACCAATGTTAATATTCAGAAATTATTACGACCTAAACGTGTGATTCCGATCGAAAGGAAATCGAGTGTTTACAGAATCAATTGTGATGATTGCGACAGTTTGTTTGTTGGACAGACATTCAGGGCATTCAAAGAACGTTTTAAGGAACACTTGCCGCATAAAAACATGTGTAAATTGAACTCCAACTTTGCCCAACATTTAATTGATTCTAACCACTCGTACACTAATGTCGACAATAATAAGGAATTTGAAATGTTGTTTCTTTTTGTAAGTGTGGACTAGGCTTAAGGATAAATCATGAAAAACTCGTGCCCTGGGGATTTTTCAGATCGCTCGTCACAAATGTTACATCGGTAACCCGCCCCGGAGGACCTGGGGCTCCGAACGAAAAATCCCCGGGGCAAGAGTTTTTCTTGATGTGTCCGTAAGTTAAACAGGAACTACAGGTGATGACGTTCCTCGTGCAGTCCTGACCTCCAGTTGTGTTGTACAGGGGCTAATTTGGACAGATTCCGCCACTCAAAAACCCCCGGGTGCAAAATTTCGTATATTTTGTGTGGTTTTTGTGGCCGATATGCATTTTTATGAAATCTTATGCAAGAAGAACTGAAAAACTTTCAAAACCGTAATTATTTACATGTCTAAAGTCAAAAGCTTTCTATTCTGTAGAGGAATACATGAATTAATTGTAATTTAATTAATATGAACTTTTAATGTGATACGATTTGAAGTACCAATCTACATTCCAGTGTGACTGTTGCACATTTTATGTTCTGTGCTTGATGGAATAAAGTTATGATTATTATAATATCACAGTAGGCAAATTGCTCACTTCCACCAATTAAACGTATTAAATACAAACAGTATTTGCAAACAGTTTGTTGTTTCTCGTTTCATGTTTGTCTACAGTTTTCAAATTGTTTCGCAACTGTTGGCAAACAAATGTTTGTAATTTTTTTGTGTCCACACTAGCTAGGCAGTGTTTCTCGAGATGTTGACTGAAGAAGACGTTCTTCTACCTTGTGCTGGTTTATATTTTATTCTACACAATGAGGTTAGCTTACCTAGGAGAAGGCGATGGTGGACTCGCAGATTTCTTGAAGAAGATCCGTATTACGTATGACCAGTTTCCGGAGAAAGCGGAAATGCATCGCGCGTACATAAAGTGCATAATTTTTTTGATACCTCTAAAAATGAATGAAAAGCCGCGAAAATCGGTACTTGGGGGTTTTTGGGGGCGCTGATTTCAATACAGACCATGCGAAAGGCCTCCGGTGCACCATCGCAACTTCAACAATTTTTCCCCTAGAGACCCCCCCTCCCGGTGCACTGGGGGCATTTCGCATAGTCAGAAATGAAATCAGCGTCCACAAAAACCCCCGAGACGAAATTTTCAAGTCTCTGTCGCAACTTCAAAAATGTTGCCCCCAGAACCCCCCGGGTGCACTGGGGGCATTTTGCATAGACAAAAATGAAATCAGCGTCCTCAAAAACCCCCCAGAGGAAATTTTCAAGTCTCTGTCGCAACTTCAAAAATGTTGCCCCCAGAACCCCCCGGGTGCACTGGGGGCATTTTGCATAGACAAAAATGAAATCAGCGTCCTCAAAAACCCCCCAGAGGAAATTTTCAAGTCTCTGTCGGAACTGTCTTGAGGAACCCCTGAAAGGATATTGATCAACATGGACTAAAAATCCTTGGGATGTTCAATGTTGAACATAAATTCAATGTCAATGTAAACGCAAAACAGCTGTTTGACAGTAAAATGTTTACTTAAACAATAACCTCAAAAAGAAAAGTAAAAAAAAACAATCAGAAACTAAGTGAATGAGAAATTAACCCCCTACATTATATCCCATTTTGGTTTCGACACTTTTAGTTTTAGTTAGAAAAGCCTAATCGAATTTATTCATTTGAGGAAACTGTTATTATCAACTCTTTAATGAGAGTGTACTTCCTACAAGTAACAAAACAGTATAGCGCATGCTCATGGTTATATTGTTTGATTTATTAATTTACATATAAACAGCTGATTTCATTCATCAACTGTAATACTTTTACACTCAAATGCAGAATTTAAGGTTATGTTTATAACTATTAGGTTACCTTTTTTGTTGTTATTGTAGAATGTACATCACTATCATAGTGTGCATTGGCAACTCTGATTAGCCTTAAGTACCTGGGCGACCGAGCATTACTCGGTATTTTTGTTAATTGTGTTTTTTGTTATAGGAAAATGTATGTAAATACAAATCAGGTAAGTACTGTTTTGTAGGATTACTCATAACTCGCGAAATATTAGCACGGGTCAGCTGATTTCATGCTTAAAACATTTCTAACCTTTAAGAAAAAAAAAAAAAAAATTTATAGGAGACAGCTGATGGAAATATTATAGGAAACAGCTGATGTTTGTCATATGTATCCTATTGATTTTAAATTACATAACCCCAATGTTAAAAATTTTCAATTTTCAAATGAGTTTTTCAGAAAAATACGAGTTTTCCTGAGGTAGTGGTTTTCACCAATCGATTTTTTAGTCCCAAAAGCCTCTAATCCCAAAGTTTCAGCAAAATCCTTCCGCTGGATCTCGAGATTGCTCGTACAAACACACAAACAAACAAACAGACATTGCTCGTATTAGAGTATAGGATAATTCAACAGAAACCCAACCTTAGAATATAGTTTAAGGTTATGTTTACAACTCTGATAACACCGAATGCTCAAAACTTTTGAGCGGAATATTCGATAAGGATTTTAATTTATTCGTACTAAATGAGACGAATAAATCAAACAACAAAACCATGCGCCTGCGACATACTGTTTTGGTCACTTCTAAGTGTGAGGCTCTTTACACTTACGTTGATGAAAATCCCTACAGACATAGACCCGGTTATATATATTATAGTTGGTTGTCAGTAGGCCTAAGTCTGAAGAACAAAGTAAACAGAAAGTATTGTAAACAAATATACATTTTCAACGAGAAATAACCTCAAAAAATATCGTATTTCCTACATCAGATGATATTGGTGTGAATTATTGATATTTTATTAGAATCATAAACGTTTGAGCTTATGTTAATGTACAAATATAGGCCTACTGTCTTTGAAACTTAAGTAAATTTGAATGTGAATAATAATATAGTTTTGCCGAAACTTCTATTTAAAATATTTATGGTTAAAATCGTTGATTTAAGTATGACTGTGATTAAAATGTGTAATCTTTTGCTTTGTTTTCCAAAATATATTTTAAGTCTTTGAGTAAAATAAAAGTACTCTCTGTATATTCTCCATGTTTAAAATCCCCAAAGGCATATATAGGCCTACACATATACCGGGTTATATTATATAGTTTGTTGTCTGTAGGCTAAAGTAGTTTCTACTGAAGAACGGAGTAAACTAAAAGGATTGTAAAAACGTATACATGTTCAACTACTTCTAACCTAGAAACATATATAGGCTACGTTAGTTATATAACAGTTTGAAAATATCAGCACATGTCGTTAGTTCGCACAATAAATTTAATATTTTTGTATTACTAAAAATGTATTAAATTATAATATAATCCTTATAATTGTACACATTTAAGCAGTTACAAATCTTCAAGCATTTCAGGATAGGTTGGCCTAGATAAAGTTTGTTGTTTTAAATATAATACAAAGTATGTTTCTCTTTTGTTTATCTAATTAATCTGCGGTGATTTTCACGAGGTTTGATAAATGTATTAAACAAATTGTCTTTAAATTCAAACATCCTCTCTTGGCGAGAAGGTTCTACAGTTTGAACCTCCAACACAGTATACTAGATCATGATATTAAGGTTCTGTTGTTCTCTACCCTACTCCGCAGCCTTCACTAGTCTAACTCCGGTATGAAGTAAACACATTGCAAAACAATGAACATAATGAAAAGAATAGAAGAAAGTAAAATGATAGGAAGGAAGATAAGTGCAGAATACCACAATAAGAAGAATGTAGAATTAAAGATAAATGACCGAATACGAAGAAAAGAT
>JAGFPH010005914.1:54710-66681 GCA_018207615.1 Philaenus spumarius
CAGATGTTTGAATAAAATTATAATACAGTAAGCATTTGTCGTAGACTTTTGTTGTTAAAGAAGTTGTTGGCTGTGAATGATAATAAACTTATTCTAAATTTGATAAGTTGGTTGCAATGGTAATGAATTTGCAAACAAGTAATGCTAAGCTTTTGATCTGAATCAGCTGTTTTATCTGTTAAGGGGCTGGGAGTGAACCCACAAATTTTACGTTTCAAAATTACAATTGTGCAAAATATGTCCCTAGGGTGTGTCTATGACCCCACACAAATATACCTTTAAATGTTGGTACTTTTTATTTTAAGCAGTTTTTACTTTACGTTGATTCTAGGTCGGCCAGTCAGTCAGGACGAAGCAGCTTATATATTGATTTATTGTCATTTAAAAAGAAAGACAATAAAAGACTTACACTTGGCATAGGGCATCCTGTGAACTTTGTCCCCGCTGCTTCCATTAAAGAGGGGATGTACTTGGGAAGTAATTTCACTGATTCAGAGCAGGCCTTGTTGAGTCGAAAATTGATATAATTTCTCCGCCAGACTCCCTTTGTAAAAAGCGATATGTCCACAAGTACCTGGAACGAATATCTATACTATTATATAAAAATCTAATGGTGTCTGTCTGTGTGTGTGTGTATGTATGTGTGTATGTATGTTACTCAATCACGTAAAAACTACTGGATTTATTGAGCTGAAATTTTTCATGGATATTTTTAGGTTCCCAGATTAAAAAAAAAAATAGTGTGCTTAAGACCACACGTTGGAAGTGATAACTTCTATGACCAATTTATATTTTTTTGTCCGTACTAATATTAGAGGAGGAGGAATAAGGATAAAATAATTTAAAACATTAATGACTTTGCTGACTTTGGTATTTAATATACATATAACACAAATATCATATATATATATACATACATACTATATCTCCAGCGGTGACGGTCGCGAGTTTGATGCTTTTTCCTCTCCCAATAAGAAGTGCTATGTAGTATATTCGCGTTGCGTACATACATATATATATATATATATATATAATACATACTATATCTCGAGTGGTAACGGTCGCGAATTCAATGCTTTTTCCCCAAGCAAAAAGTGCCCAACGCCGCTAAAGAAGTTTTCACTTCAAAAATGAGCATATTTTTATTTAGAAATTCCATCAGGGTACCGCCAAACTGGCTTTGAAAACTTCTTTAACCTTCAATTTTATCTATAAAAATATCAGCTGTTTGTATAAAAAGTTTAGCAACATGTCGTTTGTTTATATTCATTACCATAGCAACCAAATTAACCAAATTTATAATTCTATACTATTAAACGAGGGAGTTCTGTATTTATACATATGTATTTAATATTAATCCTACACCTTTATTATAAAGTAAAGATAACATGATTATGTGTATAGACGGTTCCAACGGGGTTGGCGTGCAGAGCACGGGTACAGCAGCTAGTAATATATAAAAGTGAATAACTTTTATAACTTTTATAAAGCGAGCTCATAACTTGAGCAACACAAATTTGATGTTCGTCGTTATTTCCTACTTATATGTGCAATATCGGTTTGATCCAAATCGGTTAAACACTTGGACTTATTAATTTTATTGATTTAATTAAAATTTTCAGATAAAGAAATTTTTTTACAATGATATTGCTGTTACATGTACTGAAAACTAATTGTGATCCGAAATTTTAATGAAATTGTTTGAGAGCTTCTTGATTTATAACAGTATGTAAGTATATATTGCCGAAAATGAAATATGTAAATTTTTAACATAATTTATGATACTATTTTAATAAAATTTCACTAACAAAATAAAAATATTCGGTAACAAGATTTTAATTGTACTTAAACGCTCAAATTAAATATTTTTCTAAAATGGGTTTCGTATTTCTAGATGTTTAATGATAAAACGTATACAATAGAGTACAACTATTTTCTGAAGTAATTTACAACACAAATATTTTGTTAGAGCTATAAGACTATAGATAGATTTCGAAGAAATTACCTATTGTTCATATCATAGTGAAACTAATGAAAACCCTTAGTCGAACCTAGGAAAATCCTTAGAAAAACCAAAGAAAACCCATAGTCAATCATAATAAAAACTAGTCAATTATGAGTAAAAACATTTAAATGCTAAGAAAAACTTTAGTCAAGTCAAACCTAAGAAAAACCATATAAGACAGTCGGTAGGGGTAAATTTATACCAAAATTTCCAGTAATTTACAATACGGCTGATTTTTTTTTTATAAGTACATTTAAGTATGTAGATTAACATAAAAAAAAGTTTACCAGTCTATCGATTTCCCAAAGTCGAAAAAAATGATTATAATTTTTTTTCTCGATTATCCTTAATATTTCGAGCTGGGATGAAGATAGAGAAAAATAAAAAATATCACCGTGTAGGGGAGGTATTTGTAAACAAAAAAGTTCATATGTATTTATTTCGTCCGAGCAATGGTTTGTCTGGAAAAAATTGATAATGCAGGTATGTATTTTGCAGCAGGGGAAATCACTAAAAGGGGACATGTTATTTATATATGAAGCGTTGGCTCATTCTAAATTGGCCGAATAATAGTCAATTCTTTGAAATCCATAGTCAATTTTTAGAAAAAAGTAGTATATATCCTTTGAAAAACCATAGTCAAGTCTGAGAAAAACATAGTGAACCCTACGAAAACAAATAGGAAAACCTAAGTAAACTATAGTCAGATCAAAGAAAAACCACAGTCAAACCTAACAAAAACCATTGATAATGCAGAGAAAAACTATAGTGAAACCTAAGAAAATCCATAGTCAAGCCAAAGAAAAATCATAGTCAAACCTAAGAAATCCTTAGTCAAAACTTTAAAAACCAATCATTAATAAGCCCTGTTCATTTTTCTGTATACTGAAACAACAGCTGTAAAGTCAAGAGCTACAAATGAATTCCTTTTTTTAAATAAGGTTTAGTGGCGAAGTGAGATTATTCAATGATGTAATAATGATTTCAATATAAATACAGTTTGATAGTGTATAAACGAAACACGGTGCGCATCTTATAAAGAATTTTCGAAATCTACGATCTTAACCTAAAATAAAAATATAATAAATGCTAATTAGTTGCAATATTGTGAAGCAATGCTATAACAAACACAAACAGCCATTCACGTGCTACTGTCTTGCTGCATGTCTGGTCTTTGGAATAATTATTAAACCATGGGGTTCTTGGAATATGATTAACAATACTTGGTGGGCAATTCTGGCACTTCAGACTCTCACTAGAAACAAAGAAATCCTTTTTGTCGCTATTATTAACAATTACCTTTATTTAATAAGTTTGTGTACTACTGTGAGCAGTTGCACTCCTAGCCGGTCTATACCTTGCGAAATTGGGTATAATTAATGTGGTAAATCTACGCCTCCAGTATTGGTAGCATTGGATGGTTAGTTAGCCTACCTTAATTGTACCAGGTAAACCATTAAATCATCAATTTTGTGACCTGTGTAAACTTTGTGTTCCTGTGAGAACGAGGACTAAACAACTGCCCGGAATGCCAAATCAGTAAGTATTGGTCACTGAATTTCTAGTCAACGGTCGAAATAGCACAAGAATCCGAATTAATCAAACCGTGAAGGCTAGAGATCGCGCATAAAGGTTATGAAATAGGAATACTCTCGTCTCTGCAAGTCACAAGCTAATCTCTAATGCAGTACTTCAATGAAGAGAGGACATCATTTAGTTGAAGGTACAGTGTAGCCTCAATCTAGGAAGGTGTCTGGTTTAATATGTTTGTCCTCCCTTTCTTGACTTTCTCCCCAAGCAGGGCTTGCCTGTACAACCAATTCCACAAAAACTATTTTCAATAATTACTGAAATATATGTTTACCATGTTTGCTAGTAATTTTAAGGTGACAAGCATTTGAATTAAATGCTATAACTAACAAATTTGAAACAATGCCTGAATAAAATATGCGAAACTGTCGTCACCGATTAATAAACAGCGTTTACTGGACTGCGAGCAGTTGTATAAATAAGGTATTTATTTAGTTATAAGTATATTATAACCAGTCGATAAGGCAGAACAACAAAAACAAATATTAACTTTCACTATGAATATGATTTGAAATACAAGTTTACCGAAATCCTTTCATAGTGATTTTTGAAGATCATAGCATTGAAGAATGTCTTCCATAAGAATATACCGACATATTTTCGTATTGTTATATTAAGTAGTTTTTGCCTTACGTTGATTCTATGCCAGTCAGTAAATCAGTCAGTCAGGAAAAAGACACTTATGCTTAAGAGTATGTTGTATGTCCAAATACTTACTTTCATGCTGTCACTAATACCATGGGGAAATGTCATATTATTAGAGTACAATATTGTAGTTCGGTTG
The DNA here is from genome assembly GCA_018207615.1 of Philaenus spumarius. Taxonomy (NCBI): domain Eukaryota; kingdom Metazoa; phylum Arthropoda; class Insecta; order Hemiptera; family Aphrophoridae; genus Philaenus; species Philaenus spumarius. The sequence goes on from JAGFPH010005914.1 coordinate 59,090, forward strand.
TAGACATTGAATTTGGTTCCAAACTTCATGATATCCGAGCCAATCGGCATGCCGTTGCATTCGTAGATTTTGTGACACACTATGTCATATGGACCCTGAAATATTATGAAATCACATAAGTGAAATAACTATACTTAATAACAGAACTTACAGTGAGGAATAGATTACTGTAGACAGTCTTGCGACTCCTCAACAGTCACATATTTTCCTGCTTTCTCTGGTGCAACCTCCTTTTGTCTGTCTATTTTTCAAGTAAAAGTTTTAATACGCGGTAGGGTAAACTGGCATGGGTAAACCTTATTATAGTAAGATTCACTATCTTTAATAACTTCATATAAAAATTCATTTCAAAATTTTCAGGAACTTTTTATACACACTGTATGGGTCATAATCTTCTGGGGGAGGGGGGGAGGTGGTTAACAATTTCAAAATAAAGGTAGGTCATGAATACACCGTTGAAAAGCTTACTAAAAGAGAAAAATAATGGCGCAAACTAGAGCTTAATATCTTACTTCGTTTCAAAGTAGTGGACAATCGAATTTCTGGAAAATGATATTTTTATTATAACAACAAAGCAATTTAATAATTAGTTATTCTGAATAAGTAGGTTGTTGATGGTATTAGTTTAAAAAATATTCCGTCAATTTTTTTATAACTAGATTAAAAAAATGCTAATAAAATATAAACATCTTAAAAATATAGGATAGGTTTTTAGTTCAATTTAAAAGAGATTTTCTAAAAACTACTACAGCATATCAAATGCTTAACATTAATGTTGTAATGTTCTGGTATTATTTCACACTTGACACAAATTTGTATATTCCAATGACATATAAACATTCTTAATTAGCTGACTTAAATTCAAATTTCGAATTGTGGACCCTACCAGTACATGAAAAGTGCAGCTTATCAGTTACGCATTCGGTAGAGAAAGTCTATAGCAAAGAACAAGCGTTGTATTCCCGATTCTGTTTAAGTTTAGCAAATGGACATGGAAACTCAGATAAATTAGCGGAAACGTAGTACATATATTTACAGTTTCTATTTTTAAAACGTGTTACATTTAACCTCAACCTACAACTATCTTATTCAAAATATTAACAAATCAATAACCAGAACATTTTCCAGAACTTTGATTGTCCATCACTTTGAAACGAAACAAGATACTAAGCTCTAGTTTGCGCCATTCTGTTTCTATTTTTGGTTTCTGTTCCATAAGTTTTTCAATAGTATGTTACATGACCTACCTTTAAATTTGAAATAGTTAACCAACTTTATTCTCCTAAGCCCCCAAAAACCTTAGACGAGTTGATTAATTTTTAAAGTTGTTAATTAATTATCAATTAAAGTTGTTAACGTATTCCAATAAGATACATTGTCTTTAATCAATTCATAATTTATCATACACCTTATAATGTTTCTTTTTTGCTTGTAAATGATTTTAACTACTCAAAGTTATACAAATAAAAATACTTTTAAAATTTGCAGTTACTTTTGCTACACTCTGAATGAGTCATAACCATCTGAGATTTACTCAACTTCCATATAAAGGTCAGACAGTGCACTTAAGCTTATTTCAATACCCCTCCCTCCCCCCCAGAGTATGGTCAGCAAACAACAATTCCAAGTTATTACCACTCTAGAACACTCTAGTTGATTATATAAGCAAATAGTTAGTGCTATTGGTAGGCAAGTTTGGAAACCCTTAAAGTTAAAAAAATACTTCTCTACTGTAAGCAACAAGTAAAATCCAACCACAACATATAAAGTGTTCTGAATTCTCTTACAATACTTTTAGTAATTTTAACTGTGTCAAAGACAATTCGCAATATCACAATTAAAATGTTGAAAAGTCCATTGTTTTTACGCAGCCAGTTTTTTCACTTGTTAATGATCTCAGAAACGAATTTAAATGAGTTGAAATTTTGCATAGAGTTTTAACACAAAAAACTGATTATATTTATACTTCAGCTTATAAATTTAAACAAAATTTAATCTATAAAGTAAAACTTACAACAAGTTGTTTTGTGACGCAATTCATTCCCCAAATAGAAGCCAGCAGGATCAGTCCGTACTTGAACATTTTGATGATGCAAATGTAAACCTTTATTTAACACTAAAGGAATATATTTCACAAGCTTTCGTGACTGTCAATGCCTATTGTATTTCGTACGTGGTGCAATAGTTTTATCAAAAATCTAACCTTCACCAAGGACAAATGAATTCACCTGTTCAAAATAATTTGTTTTGTAATGCGATGCAATAAATTTCACGACACAGGGAAAGAAATTTAATATGCAAGGTGTTTAAAAAACTCTATGCACGAACTTAAGGAATTGTTCAAACTACCTGAGTTGTTTTGAAACAACTCTTTTGTCAAAAGGCAAGAAAAACGTAGTATAACCATGGGCATATTTTTCTTTTACCGTGGGTTGTCTGTATGTAATTGTTACTTAAAAATTAATAATAAGGAATCTGCTATTTGAATTTAAACCAATTTTTGTTTCAAATTTACCCAAGTTTAACAAAAAGTATTAAGCCATTATCTCTTTGCGTTTCAAAATGGTGGCTACATACATTTTTCAACTTAGTATTACACAAAATCTACACTTTTCTACAAACTTTCTAATAAAAATTGTTTTAAAATAAATGTCATTGCAAATCCACATCAGCTTATTTCTTAAAAATCAAGTAGAAATAAATAGATGGGCATGGCCATTTACTGTATGGTGGCCTACAACAAAACTGAGAATTTTTTGCGGTAAAATAACTCAATTATTAGGCCTAACTTCCCATGGTAAGTACATTGGTGCGATGAGCTCGTTTGACCTTTGAATCTCTCTTTTGGTCTTTTAAATAATACAAATAACTTACAAAATAACAATTTTTGAGCTTAACGAACGAACGAGTCAGCAGATTTTTATTATCTTACCACAGAAGTCGACGGTTTTTAAAGAGCTTTAATTGAAATTACCTCAAGTCATATTGTGTCTGTTACAATATTTTGAGAGGGAGGTATTAAAAGGAGGAGGCATTGTTTGGGATTTTGTAAATAGTTTTTTATTGTAATTTCCTATATTTATTTCATTTTATGAAGCAACTTGGATACAAAAATCATGAAACTAAAACATAAATTGTATCAGCTCTCCATAACACTGCAAATCCAAAATTTAAGCACACACACAAATGGAGAATATAATAGATATGAGTTAAGTTTAACATTTTATAATTGTATTTATTTTCTATAGCCTACGTTGTTTTTGATGTGGTGATTGTTGTAGCCAAAAGAAATGTAACATTGAGAGGAACATACAATCGACTAATGACTTTTACTAGCAATAAATTGTAAAACTTGTGTAGAGATAGTGAAGGTGTTTGCATGTGAAGCTCACAAGGGTTGCCCATAGTTGTATTTAAATCATTTAAAAGTATATATTTAATAACCCTAGAACACTAGCGTAAAACTTAGTGTGGCGCCGACATTTTCTCCTCTCCCCTTCTCCGCCGCCCCTCTACCACTTTAGCCTTCAAGCAATTCTTGGGCTGTTACGTTAATCTGTGTAAGATTGGTGCCGTCTTTATACTCTACTATCTAAACAAAATTTTACGTATCACTAGTTTTACGTCCAGGGCCTTGAACACAGAAGAAACAAAGTTGTTCATTAGAAAGGAAGGAGAACCTACTTTTAATTTTGTAATTGGAAAAAGAAGAGGAGTCAGATACTTACTGCAACTGCGAAGAAAAAGTTATCTGTGGTGATCATTAAGTGAACAAATTCCCTCAGTGTGCATAGGTTCCGAAGAAATGGAAGATATTATGTAATCTATACTAATATTATAAAGAGGTAAAATTTGTTTGTTTGTAAAGGGGCCGATTGAAAAAATAGTTTTACTAATAAAAAAAGCTACGCTATCCCTGAGTAAAGCAGGCTATAAATTATTTTTTATAAAAACTATTTGTAAATTTAAACGGAAAAAAATCTTAGGTTAGGCCTAGAATGATCAATCATCACATGTATTTACATTTATTACCATAGCAACCAATGGAATAAAATAACAGATACAAAAGCTGTTAGCTCCAATATTTCCATAAACAGCTCATTTCAAACTTAGAAGCAATTATTTAAATATTTAACTTTTAGGTTAGGTTTTTATTAAAGTGTAGACCTGTGAATTGCTGGTTGTTTTAACCTTTATTATAACTGCTGTTATAAAATATACGAAATAATTTGATTTGAACATTTATAGCCCAGTCGGTATAGGTTACAACTACCAGTAATTTGCAATACGGCTGATTTTTTTTATAAGTACCTTAAAGTACATAGATTAACATAAAAAAAAGTTTACTAGTCTATCAATTTCTCAAAGTCGAAAAAAATCGATTATCATTTTTTTTTCGATTATCCTTAATATTTCGAGCTGGGATGAAGATAGAGAAAAATAAAAAATACCACCGTGTAGGGGAGGTATTTTCAACAAAAAAGGTCATATGTATTTATTTCGTCCGAGCAATGGTTTGTCTGGAAAAAATTCGATAATAGTTAGGCCTATGTATTTTGCAGCAGGGGAAATCACTAAAAGGGGACATCTTATTCATGTATGAAGCGTTGGCTCATTCTAAATTGGCCAAATTTTAATATATCGAATTGAAACTTGACGTATGAGTTAAAATATATATTTTAAACATTTATGCTGAGTCTCAGCTTGTTATCTTGAAAATTACCCGATCTAGGAGTCGATTTCGATTATCGATTTTAGGAGTTATTTATTTAGGATTTCTTGTCATATTTATAACAAGATGAAGGCCTCTTTTTGGTTTCATTTTGCAAACATATTTGTGCAAACAAAATCGAATACACAGAAATGTTCTCTGTACTTTTCTGAACACGATCGTGTATGTCAAACTTCGTCGGATTCTCGAAAATTAGAGATAGGAGAAGATGTTTATTTTCCTTGCTCCGTCGTTTCCCCAATTTCTTCCGAATTCTTTTCATGGATTCGAAATTATTATTATTTTCCATCGCAAAGAAACAGGTAAAACACAATTATAAAAAAACAACCTGTTGTTGATTCAAGCTGAAAACCTCAAATTACCTCCCCCAAGGGTTTTCGACGTTAACACTGGTTTAGCAGACCCCAGACCGTGCTTAAGTCGAGTGTGCTATCGACTCTAAATAGCACACTTCTGTGAAACGAGTTTCTCGATTTTAACACACTTAACACGTTTTAACATACTTAGCACAGGTTGCATGAATCCCCTTATAATATCATAGTAGGCACGTAAGACGATATTGTTATGTTGACAGTTTAATAATAGGCTACACCATAACTCCTGTGTATTAAAGTCATAGTGAAGTTGTTGTAATGGGACTTAATGTGACAGATTTATAGAAAGAGTTTTGTCAAAGCCAGGTGAAAAAGGCCTCAGCTGAATAAAATTCAAATAGTGATTTTTTTTTAAAGATAGACTGATAATTTTTATTAGATCTTTAATTTGGCATATTGGTCATAAAACTAAGTTAGAGCTATTATCGTTATTTCTTCATCAGTACTTATTCAAAGCAACAGTTGAAGACTAAACAGTTTTATTGGCAGACATAAAACAAGTCTTGAGTATTTTATTGCTTGTAACAGTTGAGTTTTATTACTTTTATACGTGTTCCAATTAAACGTGTTCTATCTCTCTCCGTCTCTACAGCGGGCACAGAATTATTGCACACGCTTTATCTTCGGTTTAAAACGTTATGTCCGCATTACTTCATTCTATAAAACTCTTTGATATTTTAAAACTCAACGATTTCACGTTTTTACCACATTTTAATAATGCTACATTCTGTCATAAATAGCAAAAAATCTACTATGCATGAACTACACCGATCCCTAATGTTTAACAAATAGGAACCCTGTGTCCGCTAGCCGCTTATGGAATTCACTCTCATAAATCGAAAATCCTCAAGTCTTACTTCATGAACAAAACACGACCAAGCTAACTTGGCTTGAGAGGATTAGATGGTGTCGGATTTATTTGAATGGGTGTTTCAATGTTTGGAAGTATGTGTTTATATGTTTGAAGCAATTGTCATTGTTTATCCCATTTTTCATTGTTTATTTCATTTTGTAATGATTATTATATTATAAAATAATGTCATGTTCAAACAATAGTTTGAGATAATTGTTTAACTCGTTTTAATTTGTTATTATTATTTTTATCAATTGAAATAAAATACTTTGTAGTTTGTTGGATTTAAGCTTTATTTTAGTCTTAATCTCGCCCAAAATAAAGGCGTTCATTCATATATAGATGTGGACTATAAAGATTTTTATCTTGGCTGGAACATAAGAGCGTATGTAATGGTGACTAAACAGTGATATTTTTAAAACCTATCAACTGTATTATTTAAAAGGCGGAAAGAAATATGCAAAACCTCATCTCGGGATGGTTATTCATCTTTGGTGAAAACCTTAGAAAACCTATTTGCAACATCCTCCAACCCCACTCCTATCGCATTATGTCAACAATCTATATATTAAAAGAATTTATGAAAATGTAATGACAGTCAGTACGATTATGACGACAGCCAATTTACTTATTTTTTTTTAAAAAAGGTAACTTTTTTCGAACTCGGCTTAGTTTGGTCGCAATCTGCCATTTTTTTAAAACACACTGTAACTCCACAAATAGATAAGATATCAAGAAACAGCTGGGAAACGAGTGCTTGTAGCCGTGATGGTTAGAATGTTCTAGAAGCTTACAGAATGTTCCAGTTAGAATATTCGAGAATTTTTGAGAATGTTGTGGAATGATTCAGTCAGAATATTCTATTGTGTTTTCGAATGTTGTAGAATGTTTTAGTCAGACTATTTGAGAATGTTGGAGAATGTTGTAGAATTTTTCAGTCAGAATATTCGAGAATGTTGGCGAATGTTGTAGAATATTCCAGAATGCTAAAGAGTGCAGAATGTTCTAGAAGCTTCCAGGGTGTTCCAGTCAGAAAATTCGAGAATGTTGGAGAATTTTGTAGAATGTGTCAGTCAGAATATTAGATAATATTTTCGAATGTTGTAGAACGTTTCAGTCAGAATATTCGAGAATGTTGGCGAATGTTGTAGAATTTTTCAGTCAGAATATTCGAGAATGTTGGCGAATGTTGTAGAATATTCCAGAATGCTAAAGAGTGCAGAATTTTCTAGAAGCTTCCAGGGTGTTCCAGTCAGAAAATTCGAGAATGTTGGAGAATTTTGTAGAATGTGTCAGTCAGAATATTAGATAATATTTTCGAATGTTGTAAAATGTTTCAGTCAGAATATTCGAGAATGTTGCAGAATGTTGACGATTGTTTCAGTCAGAATGTTCGAGAATGTTGTAGAATGTTTCAGTAAGAATATTCAAGAATATTGGTGGATGTTGTAGAATGTTCCAGAATGCTATGGAATGCACAATGTTCTAGAAGCTTCCAGAATGTTTAGTGAGAATATTCGAAATATTGGAGAACGTTGTAGAATGTTTCAGTAAAATTTTCGAGAAAGTTGGAAAATGTTGTAGAATGTTTCAGTCAGAATATTCGAGAATGTTGGAGAATGTTGTAGAGTGT
>JAGFPH010005915.1:23463-36505 GCA_018207615.1 Philaenus spumarius
TAAATTTCCTTTATAATTATTTGATTATTCTCTTCTTGAGCATAATAATAATGAAAATGTAAACATTTTCGTGCCTATTTCTGAATTTTCAATCTCAATTTACATTAATTTATGAGCTTATGTTACAGAACGACTGGACATGGATATATTTCGTTTTATTACGTCTATACAATTGCTCATCGTAATAAATAATTTTAAAATTCAATTGTATTTGAAGTCATTAGAAGGCAATAGTAAAAAAATAGCATAAATTACGATTCTACCAGTATGCGAAGGTTTAAAGTAAGATTTAAATTATCATTTTGCGATTGAAAATGTTAGCTGTAAATGAGTTTTGTTTGGCATTTTGAAACGGAAATTCAAACTGAAGAGCCACAACAAAAATATCAAAGAAACACTCGGGACGTGGCAACAACGCTACCTTGCGGATCTTTTAGTAACTACAAAGAATGTATAGGAATATATCAGATGTTTGCAGCATTACTCAAATTTATATTTTTTCTGGTTTTACTTGTAATTTATTTGTGCTCTATGTTTGAACAATGTTTTATTTGTGGTTGTGTTACTCAATAACCTATTTTTCAATATTTTTAAAATATTTTAATTTTAATACCGTAGTGAAATGATGAGAACACAAAAGCAAAAGTGCTTTTGAAATTATCACAGAAATTCAACATGATTCCAAGAAATTAGTAAAACACATCATTATTACGATACCTTTGATAGTATAAAAACAATAACAAAATAGATATTTTAAAACTAAACGTACAGAGAAAATGTTGAAGAAAAAAAGCACAGCAGTGGCAGGAAATCTCAGAAGGAAGCAACCATTCATATGGGATAAGGAGAAACAATATTGAATGGTTAAAAGACAGATGAAGTAAAGGATCAGAACAAATTTGTTATTGGCTGCTCCCAGGACAGAAACATGCAATTAGTTTGTTTATGCAATAAGTTTCATATTTATTTATGTTTTTTTTTGCAAATTTACAAGGTGTACCACAAAGAGGTCACTATTTTTTAATTAATATCCCCGACATATGGAACACACTTCAAACTATATACTTAAAGTTATGTTATATAGATACTTAAAAACGAACTCTCCAGTTTCTTCTTTTTTTTTATGGCCAATCAAACCAGAATGACAGAATAACAATATAATGTTATATTTTCATCAATATGATTTTATTTGCATAACCATTACAAATTGTTGATTTGCAGATAATATTTAAATGTGTAAAACTCAATAAGTAAAAGTAAAGAAAATGACAGTAATAAATTATTAACAAACAATACCTTTATGTATTCGAATTGATTTCTATCAACAGCTATGCACTAATAGCAACTAAACAAAATAGAGTCATAAGCGCTTTTGAAAATTTTGTGAGGTATCAACATATTCTTCAACAGGTTCTTCTTCAATCAGCTGTATTAATTCATCATTTGTTGTTATAGACAAAATTGCAACCAGTCACGTTTGGCGATCTTGAAACCCAGTCCGTAAAGTTTCTGCCACAACGTATCCAACGTTGGGAAGATTCGTTCTAAAATTGTTTTGGCCACAATAACATAATGAGGAGCAGCTCCTTCTGCTGGGAAAATGTTCATCAGCGGTTTTAACAAAAACTGTCCATCGCCATGACTGAGCACGGCTATAACCGCACATGCACTTTTTACTTTACATTGGAAAAGAGGGGATTTAGTCATTGCCTATGGCCATATTTCATACCTCAGTAGTTAATAGAGACCCTTCTATGTGTACTGTTAGCGTAACCTAGGAGAATATCGACTACAAAGAAAGTTGCGTTCAAAAACTACTGTTTTTGAGCAAAGTTTTCGACCATTCTGCCAATATTTTCACAATTTAAGGTAAGTTATTAATTTAAATCAATTATTTTTATCACTTCTATTCATATCATAAGATATTTCACCATGTTACTGAAAAATTAATTATAAAATAACAAAATTACGTCTTAACCGTTAATTTTTTCGCTTCATCCTCATTTTATCTTTTTCTCTTGGTTTATGAATGATTAGTATCTTTATATAAATCTAAATTAATATATTATGTACATTTTTGAAATATTTTCATAATGGTTCGTAGTAGAGGAGGAAAGCGAGAAATTTAAAAACAAAGAACTTACGTCTTTGTAAGTTCATTTTTGGCTTTGTCTTCATTTTTCGCTTTGTCCCCATTTTATCTTTTTCTCTTGGATTATGAGTGATTAGTATTTTTATATAAATCTAAATTAATATATTATGTACATTTTATAATAAATTCCACTAAAAACTTATTTAGAAAAAGAAAAATTTATTATAATATATTATGATAAAGTAACATAAAAAATTTAATTTTGTGTCGCTATTTTGATAATTTACGAATTATGTTATATAAAACACAATCAGGTTTTACTAGCACTTGCTTTCAAAAATAAATAAAATATCATTCACTAATATAATTAGTTTTCATTATTGACATTTTCTATTAGATAAATAATGTGTTTTACATAAAAATATTATTATTTTTATTATTTAAAGTGATTCACAAAAAATGGGAATGAAATGAATAGATTTTATTATGCGGTTATAACCGTGGGATAGGTCGAACGAGTCAAGTCCTATGACTGACGTGGTTAAAGCTGCAAGCTCGATCCGAGGGCGCCAACTTGCTAGTCACTGCTAATAGGACCGTAAAATGGCGTAGCACGAAAAGTGTTAATACTGATGTATCTGCCTCCAGTCATTATCTGATAAGATATATCACCATCCTTGGTGATAACAGAACAAACCGTTATACCCTTTGATTTCAAGCCTTCTTCGTGTAAGATATGAGAATTTTGTGAGTTGTTATTACAGTTTGATTTACAGGATCGTGAGTGATAGTTACAGTTACGACTGATTACGGATGCTGTTAGGTAAAATGTAGCTTTCTTCTAACAATACCTTCTAACAATTCCTTTAAACCACTTTCCTTTGAACAGCATTTCACTTGTCTGTCTCGGTCACTTTCAGCATTCCGTGAACTAAATCTGTTTCATAAAAATGTATTTGGTTTTTCGTGGCATACCTTAGAACTAAAGATAGTAATAAACAAGTAACAGATGCAACTTTTCTAAGTGAATTAGACCTGTTTAGCGATTTCAGTATAAAGTAGAAACAGCAAGCTTTTAATTTCTGTGTTGTGAAATGTATCCTATTTCTTTGCAATTGATCCAGTTTCTAGTAATATATTTTTCCATTTATAAATTGATTTTTTTATGGAGAAACAACTCTTTGGCAAGTTCTTTAAAAATGCTTTATCACTTCATATTGATTTTCAAAAGCCCAAGAACAGCATTTCACTTCTGTTCAATCGATAAATTCATTGTTCAAATTTTGATATCACACATAAACTGATTGAACACTACTACCATATTGTTTAATTGTTGTTTGTTTACAGAACAACTATTGAGATACAACAGATGCAGGGGTCACTCACAATTTTTTCAGGAACTGAAGGATGAGAGGATTACTCCCCCCCCCCCCCCCCCGCCCCTCCCCACGACTCTTGGTTGATTTCACTTCAAAAACCAGTATTTCAACGATTTTTGGTAAATTTAAAAGTGCAGGTATTATACTTATTGTCAAAAGAACAATAAACAAAAGAACAATGCTATTTAACTATTTATTGTTATAACTAAATAACACAAACATTTATTTATTGTTATAACACTCGTCAAATTCACAAACATATTTATTGATGGAACATTTTAACACCTTAACTATACGGTTGTTTCATTTAAATTACTAGACATTTTGATGAAGAATACATTCATATTCCTGAACTGTAAATATTTAGCAAATGGATTAGCCTCTTCAACCGTGGGTGATTTTGCTTGTCTTGTTCGGGTTTCGTCAAAATTTACTGCATTTAATGTGAATAATTATATAAAATAAAACATAGGCAACAAATTGAGTAAAAAAAATTTAAAATCAGTACCTGCACCAGTGCACTCCTGATCAGATGGCAGCGCATATTTTAATCACATTGCATTGTGGGAGGAAGTGGTTCTATCCAGAAGATTAATGTTCTTTTTGTTATTTCTCCATTTTGTTTTGACTGGCCATAAAATAAATTTACTCGAAGGTACGTTTTTGCGGATATTTAAACAGAATTATGTGTTAATTATGTAGTGTTCCATAATATACGTCCGGCATATTAATTCAGAAATACTGACTTCTTCGTGGGATACCCAGTGTTTAACAGCAACCACAGTTTACTGAAATGGAATATTGCTTTATATGTGGAGTGGATATATATATAACTAAAGAAGAAGTCAAGAAAACCTGAGTAACTGTTAGAGGTTTTGAAGGAGATTAACCTTAAACCAGTTTCCATCCATATTGTTACAATCACTCCAAAAACCTCCCTTTTCATTAGTTGTGGCAAAAAGTTATTTTAAAAAAGGACATCTTCTTCTTTCTTTAATTTCAATATTTTTTGTTCAATCTTTTGAACTTATTCTCACTTAACAGTAAAGTGTCCTAAGATTAATAACTCAAATGACAATCTGTGCAATATTTTACCATCTCTGTCAAGTCAAACTTATCTGTTCGTACATATTTCAGAACACAGACAAAAGAAAAGAAAAAGTAATTGAGCTCTTACAATAAAACATTAAATGATCCAAGGACATCGTTAAAGAAGGAATCAGTTGCTCTGGGTACTCCATTTTGTGTGATGATACCACAGTTAACTCAGTTGTGCGCTATTAAACATTATAGAGTAAATCAATGTTGGGGTAGAGTCAAATAAAAAAAATGGTGGGGTTTATTGATATAGCTGATTGGATACTATATACTGATTATATACTAATTGGAAACTTAAAGAATCGATTTTCAAAAAATTATTACTTTTAAATCAATTACAATTTTCAAATTCTGACCTGTTGGGACAGCCTAGATGAAAATATTGAGAGAAATTCCCACACATTTTACAAACTTTTACCAAATCTGATCACACAAGTTACAATTTTTCATGGTTGTGCAAAGAAAAAACTGTCAACGCTGACAACACATGTCCAATCAATACTTTACTAGAGATTGCAAAATTTATGTTTTGGGCCCCCTTTCCACTCGAATTACTGAGAACCTAGTGTTGCTATCAGGTCAAATTAATTTTGAGCGAATATTGCACTGTAACATGTTTACTCAAAAAAAAAGTATTTCTGTCAGTTCTAAAAGGCTGATTTTTTTTGTAGTTTCTTCTATGACTAAAGTATAAATTGGTATGAAAAAAAAACATATATTTTTATTTTCAAGTATATGTTTTTAATTTGTATTTATTGAAAAAAATATAAATTTGTAACAAAAAACCGGAATAAACAAGAATTTTGGAAAAATTTTCTATGGGAAGACCTATATTTGTTGCTTGTTTTTTGTTGTCTATATCATTATAAACAAAATTAAGTGGTTTACACATGTTTTAGACACAATAATAAATTATAAAAAAATTATAATCGGAAAAAAAGCTTTTTGTAAAAAAATTAATTTTTATGAAAACAATTAGTTTTGACACCAAATTGTACAAAATTGCCTCAACTATTTATTATTTTGCTTAACAACAGTATTATGTAGATCAAAACTAGTAAGAAAAACTTTTTTTCAGAACTGATTGGTAATATTTTAATCACTCAGGTTCGAAACAAAAATTCCGTCGCCACTAACGTCATTTTGTAACAAACTGCCGTCGTCTTCGTTCATTTTATTTCACAACAATCATTATCATTATAAAAAGAACAATATTCAAAAGTAAACTGTGAAATTACACACGATAACCTAGTACAACAAAACTAAACAACGCGTAAGCTCACTAAAACGCTGTGTAGTAAGTAGGAACCAAACAACGGCGAGAGCAGACAGCTGTTTACAGACCGGCCAAAGACGGCAAACATTACATTTTCTAAGATTTATTTAATACAGAAACTGAACTCAAATGATCCTAAAAAAATTCCACAGATAGCAGCACATCTCAAACTTCAACAATAGCGGTCATCAAAGTAACTACGTCTGTTCAAATGCAATCAAAGAACGTTATCATAGCAAGTTCGGGGCTCGCCCAACATAGGAGTTCGTGCGGATTAGTAGGGTACGGGGCTGCCCCGACACAAGAGTGGAAAGGGTTAAAATAATGAATCAGAAATAATGTAGGTGATTGAAATCGTCCTTTTCATAAATCGATTGATTGAATCACACTTTCTGTGCCTTTACTAGCTCTTTTATTTGTTTCTTGCGGATTTTTATCTTTGACAACAGTGTCAAAACGGTAACTTTTTATGTGTATTTGTTGTAGTTGCTAAAAGAACACAGACTAATGAAGGCAGAGGAACATAATATGGAAAGTGAAGTATGCTCAAAGTGCAACTCGATATGAAACTGATGACTGATAGGAAGTCAACAGAAGTCGTATCTTAATTAAAAACACTATGATTTACAAGTGGATCACTAGCCAGGAAAATGTTTTAAGGTAATCAAAAATACATTTTCAAAAATCACTACATAAATTTAAAATATTGTTTTATAAAACCATTTATTGAAAACATACAAGCCTGTTCAACATTTTATCTTAAATCCTATTGCCTTCTTGTCTAAGATATAATAGATGACATGGTGGATTTCAACCTTTGAACCGATGTTTCAATTTCTTCATGTTGATTCTAATTTATGACTAACTTCTTCTTTAGTTGTTTCGCTCTCACGGATTCTATTGAGAATGTATTCTTTGACATTATACTCCTTCAACTCTTCTCCAGGTTTTACGTGTAATGGCTTAACGACTGTATTAGCATCAGGATGGACGAAGAAGGCCATACTGTGGCGAGTTCGATTGCGGATATGATTTTCTTTAGGAACTATCACACGATGGACCTGTAACCAAATTCGTAAATCATTTTATTTAATTGTGTAATACATTACATGGATAATTTAAACAAATTTGTGTATAGTATTTATATACATTTAGTAAATGATTTTGGTATCCCTCTCCCCGTCACAATGTCCATTACAAGAAGGTTTGTGCACTGAGCGAGAAAAAACTTGTACTCCATGTTCAGTGCACTTTTACGAAACTGAGAAGGTAACGCTGCTACATTAGATGCAGAGGTGTACTTTTGGCAATCTTTTTACGTCATTTTCATTTATTAAAAAATACTTATTAGGTAAATATTATATTTCGAAGGTAAATTCAAAAATACGTCTTACATGTTACATCAATCATTGCATTTTTTCTTAAAATAATAATTTTTACATACTCATAATAAGTTAAAAAGTAGTTTTTATTACTTTGGACGTTTCAATGAAAAAATAATAGGTACTGACTGATATAAAACTATGTATTTAAACTTGTTAACTGGCTATTTAACCTTTTTTTTTATTTTTCACGACCAGCTTTCTTACATTATTATCTCCCAGTTTTTTTATTTTAGTTCCTTTATTCTAATGTAAGTACTTATTTTTATTAAAGACCAAATAACTTCTAAAAAAACTCATTTTATGCCAACATATTTTTAAAATCTTCATACATTTGTGTAATAATGATTTTTTTTTATTTAATCCCCATGAACATTTTTCCTATGGTGGATGCAGCTTTGAAAAACTCAGTAATATGGATTATACGTTTTCCCCTACTCACTGTGCTATCCAGTTATTGTTTTCTTTTGTAGATCTGGATTCTACACTTAGGTACTTATATTTATGACAAAATAATCCCATAATGTACCTTCTGCAAGTAATAGGCATAAACAAAGATTATAACTGGCATTACTATTATTATATCAGTTGACTTCAAACTTAAATGTTCTTCAACATTTTCATTATTTGTTTCCTTTCGATTTCGGAGAAGACACAATTGTTTGAATACAATCTCTGTTAAACTTCTTTCAGACTCACAACAGTTTTCATGGTAGATACTGACATCAAGTTTGCTGCATCATTTCCTTTAGTGTTGCGGATTTCAGTGAAAATACCTTGAACATGTTTTCCCAAGATATACCACCTTAAACAATAATAAACTTTAAATTAAATATTTGTTTTTAAAAATGTTTAAACCATTCCTGACAGGTGATTATTTAAATTTTTTTTCCGATGGAGGGGGGAATGCATTATGCACCATCACAGAACGTATTCCTTGGTGTGTGTGACTCCCGGTTCATCTAGTACACCCACTAAACCCAAAACCTCCATTCTTATTCAGGCAGTACCTCCACCCTGGAACCGCCGGATAGCATTACTTCAAGGTGGTACCCCGTATTTTGCCATTTGGCATGGTCTTCTTTTTTCTTTCCCTTCTTACCATAAAATTACATCTCCTTTATTTTTTCTTTCATGACTCTCTCCACAAAAGCAGACACTGCTCTCCAGTAGGTCTCTTTCTCCAACATTTTACTGACTATGTTGTCAGGGTTAGTGTCACACACCTTAGATATTAGAAACCATCTCTCCGTGTTCCATCTTTTGCAAACAAAGAAGGTATGTTCTGCATCTTCTCTGTCAGAGTCTCCGTACTGACAGGCTCCGCTATTTGTTTTTCCCATTTGATTTAGATACTTGTGAAAGGATTCATGGTTAATGAGCATCTGCGCCAGGAAATAGTTCACCTCCCCACATGCCACCATATTTACATCGGTTCTTTTATGAAAAAATATCCTGTCTCTCCAACGCCAGCAGATCTATTGGAATGACTCCTGATAATACCAGAGCTGCTGGTACCGAAACTGTCCTGTAACAACTGGCAATAAGCAACGCTCCCCGTCTTTGGACTACAGCCATCTTATCTCTATACTTCGCAATTTTCAGGGCTCCTGCCCACACTTCACATCCGTAGAGCAGAATAGAGTTTGTTACCTCCATAAGCAAAATAATGTCTCCTGTTTGCTGTAGGATCTCCTATATTTGCCATTACACGGCCCAGGGACACAGTCACCTTGGTGGCTTTGGTGACAGCATATTCAATCTGCTTCCCAAAAGTCATCTTATTGTCCATTCTCATTCCTAAGTACTTAACTGTGCTTCTGGTTGTTACTTCTTCTGATCCTAAAACCATCTTTATCAGGGTAGGGTACCGCTTCCTAGTAAACATAATTATCTCTGTCTTTTTCATAGCCAAGCTAAGTCCATGATCTTTCATCCACGCGCACACTCTTCGCACGACCTGATTTAACTTCCATTGTAGAACATCCACATCCTGTCCGACAATAACTGCCGCAATGTCATCCGCATAACTCAATAAACGTAGAGTCCGGCATATCCATTCGAAAAATTCCGTCATAAGCTACATTCCACAGATCTGGCCCAAGTATAGACCATTGCGCTGCTCCAGCTGTAACTTTCTTCCTTATTGGTCCACTCTTTGTGTCATAAACTAATTCTCTATCCCTTAGATAATGCTTTAATATATTAAGTAAATATCCCGGTATCGCAAAGCTTTCTAGAGCCCCAATCATGTCTGACCATCTGGCAGAGTTAAAGGCGTTACAAACATTAAAGGTAGCCATCAGTGCAATATCCTTTGATTTATGAGGACCCTGCCATGCCGAATGTACCGCTCTAACCACTTCGTCTATAGCTCCTATAGTGGAGTGACCTTGTCTAAATCCATGCTGCCTACAAGCTAGGCCTCCCCCTTCATGTATTGCTACAGCGAGTCGTGGCTTCAGAAGTCTCTCTATTAACTTACCAGAGGTATTCAGCAAGCACAGACCGTAGGACGATGGTGTCTCCGGTTTTTCTCTTCCTTTACTTATCAGTACCAAGCGTTGTGTTTTCCAGCTTTTATGAAACACTCCTTCAAGTAGGCATTTATTCTACATTCTTAGTAGCAGCTCCGGATGGACTCGAGCTGATACTTTTAATACCTCAGCTGGGATACCGTCTAATCCTGGTGCCTTTCGACTTTTCATGCCTTTAACAGCCTGAAAAAGTTCCTCTTTAATAAAAATAGGTATCTCTTCTGTATTTGTGACCTGAGTCAAGAGAGGTCATTATTACTGTGATTACTGTGAATATTATGAATGTATCCAAATAAGTTTCCAGTTACATCCTAGTTCAAACTTTATGTTAAATAAAAGTAACATCATATTTCTTGTTCAAGTCTTTTAGTAACAAAGGCAGTGCGTTGATGTTTATTATGTCACCTTGGAATGGCAACTAAGCTTCCTTCCGACCCGCTCTGATGGTTTGAGTCATTCTTTTAAATATCTTGTCCTTCAGTAATTGTTATGCCAAAGATCCTACATGTTCTCTGAATTTTGCTCTCGATTTAAACAGAACGAACCAATCCTTAACTAACTTGTAAAACTGGATGTTTTCTTCTAGGTTATATCACCCTTCAATAATTCACCTTTATTGCAAAATGCCAATGCCTAAGTACTTGTATTCGAAAATAACTGTACTACAGGCATCAATCTTTGCCTTTGTGGCCGTTTAAATCCAGATTTTTCAGTAACAGTTTGTGTGCAAGTAACATGACAAGCTAATCAGTGTCTTAATAGTGTCTTTTGACACTACCTTACCATTTTTCAGCATGTACCTATGGTCAATATAGTGATTTTTCAAAAGTTTTATTACCTGAGGAACTTCAGCAAACACATAAGTTATCTCTTGTAAGTGGATTTGGAAATGTCCCATATCACTGGTTATTGATGTAACATTAAAACCACAATCACTTAAAAGAGTTATAGTATTTATTGTAATTTTTTTCGTTGTGTTTTTATCAAAAACTAATCAAAAATACTGACTCTCATGGATCAATTGGCCAAGAGAAAACATTGGCTTTAAGATTTCCTCGAGTTTAAATATAAGATCTTCACTTCTTTTTTATTTAAATGTTTTCAGTTCTTCAAACATATTTTGTTCAGCTTTGAGCTTCAGGTTTTCTTTTCCAAAAGCTGTATACTGTCTTAAAAAAAAAATACTGTCTTAAAACACCTAACGTGTGTGTGTGTTTTTTCACTTTGTTCTCCTCCGTTCTCTTGTAACACCGTTTCTGTTTTGTATATTGGCTGTATATGTACATCTTCTAAAGGTTTTGACAAGAGAAAAGGCAGGAGAGATTATTGAAAAAACTTAACCAAAGAGTTTTTCTAATTTAATGATAAACTTGGGCAGCTATTCTGTATACAAAACTTGTTATAAATACAGATGGAAGATCAAGCGAAGCCACTGTTGGGTATGTAGATAATTAACCTTTTTTTATACTCTCTAAAACGAAATGAGAAATCATTTTTGGTAATTGTTTGACTCATTGCTCCGTGACTGACATATTGTTCATTAATTTATAATGGATGACCAGTAATTTTTAGCAATTAGCCAAATACCAACGATCACAAAACTTCATAAAATGATATAGGCCTACATATTTTTTTAAAATTACAATTAATTTTAATTTGGTACAACAAAATTAAATTATTTTTAAGATGTAATAATAAGTAGTTTTAATAATTCAATATAAAACCCTGATGATGTAGTATGAGATTACTACATATACACTATTGTAGTATTGAGATTACTATTTACAATTACACTATATTATGTACAGGAGGGTATTTGTAATCCATCCTCTGCTCTGCAGATCAAAACTACTGATTGGCATTGTCCCCTCAGGGAAAAGATGAGCATCTTTCCAGTGGCGGCTTGCCCATAAGGGCTCTCGGACGCCGCCCCTCCAAAAGATTTGAAAAAGAAAAAAATTAAACACCCATTCAATTATAATTATACATCTAATTAACCAAAGTGTTTTTTTCAATCACATACATCGAAAATGTAGGAAAAAACACGCAAATATAGCGCGAGAAGTTTGTATTTGTAGCCGTGGGACGCTGGCCAGAACGTCCCAATCCATTACCGTGCAGTTATATGAAGAGTGGTAGTGGTGGGGGCTGCTGGTGCTATGACGCGTCTAAGCTTGTGCCTTATGGAAAGCTTGGGACGGCGTCCGAGCATGCGCAGAGCGATGTATCTAGTGAGTCGGAAAGAAGGGTGGACTTTCTGCTACAAGCAATATAACTAAAGGTGTGTAAGTAGAGTATTTCAGATTTACATATAATAAGTATTTCAGAAACATATGGCATCACAAATTTAATACCTAGATTGCCTTAAAAACTCTCTAAAATACACAAAATGTTCAAACACCCCGGTGGTGTGTGCCCCCCCCAGCATTTTACTCACGAGCCGCCACTGCATATTTCCAATGTGCATCGCCATTTAAAAAAGTGTCACATGGTAAATTTGTATGCAATTTCGGATCACTGGTTCCGATAAATTTATGATACACTTAATTCTTTTTATAAAACTTTTCTATCAAACTCTATATCTACTGTTTTAGCTTGTTCACATTTTTAAATAAAAAGTAGCATTAGGCCTTTTATTTTTCGTTTATCTGTGTGCCCCTATAAGAAAATCAAAGTTAGAAATTTTATTTGTATTCACTTTGGTCTTCACACATTCTTACTGGGGATCCAGAATTTGTAAATCTGTCCTTGATGTTGGGTGCACTGAAGTAATTGTGAATTTAAGAGAAATAGTTCACAGGTTAATGATAAGTTTTATAACTAGATATAAGTAAAAAAGAATATAAGTTTTAAATCAGCCATTTAAATATTGGTCATGCATTATTATAGAACCGGTTTTGCATCTATCATAAAAAGGTCTAAAACTGACCAACTTTGTGTAAGTCACAATAAAAGTAAGTAGTCTTTAGGTTTGGATTTAGAAAGAACCTACTACAATAATAAAAGATTTACAGACACCAGTCCCAGTTAGACAAAGATTGTATTGCATGACTGTGCACAAAATACTCCAAATTAAATGTTCTAATGTTAGAATCAGAAGTTTGTTACATTTATAATAATTTCCAACAATTAACAGGTAGAAAACGTTTAGGGCAATAAACATTTTGTTTAAATTCATAAATTGATTACAAAGTTATTGATTTAAGACTAAAACTGTATAATGTATATACGAATAAATATAGTTTACTTAATATTACAAAATATTTCTAACATAACTC
>JAGFPH010005915.1:36605-55645 GCA_018207615.1 Philaenus spumarius
TAGGTCAGATGTGTTGATTAAAGACTAAAACTGTATAATGTATATACGAATAAATATAGTTTACTTAATATTACAAAATATTTCTAACATAACTCACAGCTGCCTTATATTCTCTAGAAGTCCAGACTTCCAATAGGTCAGATGTGTTGATTAAAATAGCTCCTGGAATGTATCCTACCCGTCTCCACTCACCATCGTTTCCTTTTACCTATGCAAAGATATAACTAAATGTATTTTGTACAAATCCAAAACAAATCATAATTTGAGATTAAAGTCAATTGAAATCGTATGAAATACAGCTTTTATACTTTTCTTAGAACTTCATAAATAATGATTTCCTAGTTGCACTTGTACTGTGGTAACTTGAAACTCTATAAATATAATTATTTTAAAGTAGGGTATGTTTAAATGATTCAAGTGATTTGAACAATTATATTTAAATTCAAGTGGAATACCCTCTACTTTAACTAGCAAACCTGCTATTCAAGTGACTTGGTTCAACTAGTAAACTTTTTATCTTGCACTTAACCCTTATATGTCGCGTCAAATTTCTTGACATAACTAGTCGCATGGGGGTCTGCACCGAAGGTAAAAATATTAATAACATTTGGTATAAATTATAAATTTTTTGGTCACATTGAATTATTATCAAACTTTAAGAGTTTCCTCATAATTTTAAGTATTTTTGAACAAGAATGTATTCTTTTATTTGCTGTTAAATGTGTTTTATGTCACAGTTGCAAATTTTTTTGAGTAAAAGGTAATATTGAAATTAAACACGCATATTTCACAAAATAAACGTATAATTGACTGTTTTTTTTTTTTTTTATATATATATTTGTTGGAAAAACTCATTACAAAATCATAATATGTTAGAGATAAATTTTTAAAAACAAAAGTAAATCCTATTTACTATCAGACCTAACTTACATTTATCATGTTTTACAAGAAATTTTAATAATAATAATAAAACAATAACTTTGTGAATAAATATGAACATAAATCAAATTATGAAGATAAAACTAAATATACGTATATTTCATTTAAATTCCATGTTACGGTATCCAAGTCACTTTACTAATAACAACTGCAAATTATAGTTGCCTATAAAATGATGAATCTGTCCGTCTTGTGACTTCTTTTATACTCTTAATTTACGCGTTTCGGGGCCGTGGTCCCATCATCAGAATGAAAAATCGCTCCATTGGAGGTCATTAAATGTTACAAAAAACACAAACACATAAAAAGACACTACACACGCACACGTATAAGAACGACACATATGGTCCTCATTTGCGAGGTTAACTTTAGTAGCGCTACGTTATCTACCACGCGAGACACTGATGTACACAATGGAGCACTAGGGGTATACTGGAAGCTAAGAGGTGGGGATATCAGAAGTCCTATCTGTCTCCGGACTATGTTGGAACTCAATGGCCGTGTCATACAAGTAATTCGATTTAAAAAATAGTTGGTCGTTCAATACATTATTTGGGCTGTTCTTGTGTGCCTTATATACTTCAAACTCCTCAGACGCGTCCATAAATCTACCCTTCTTACAAATATGGAGGCTTCATGTTACGTTCGAAATTAGTATACCTGTGGTTATTATCGACTATATGTTGTGCGAATTTCGACTTCATGTCACGAAGGTTCCTTTGAGGCTAATGCTCCTTGTAGCGTTCTTCGAACGTTCTGCCCGTCTGCCCAATGTAGAAACTATCACAATCACTACAGCCTAGTTTGTAAACGCCTGACTTTTTGCTTTTGGCAATGGGCCGTCTGTTCCGCAGTAACTTTTGGATGTTGTTATTTGTCCTGTATGTAACACATATATTACGTTTTGATAAGGCATTCTTCAAAATATTTGGTATTATGTTGGTGTATTCAACACAAGTGTATTTCCTGCTGTTATCATTGTTTAATTTTAGTTTTGGCCTATGTTGAGCTTTTTTATGTTTGAAAAGTAACCTATTGACCAACGAACTGGTAAACCCGTTAGCTTCAGCTATGTGTTTGATAATATTTAACTCGATCTGGAAATCCCGTTCGTCCATTGGTATGGAAATAAGACGATGGATGAATGAATTGTACGCAGCCATTTTATGCGAGAATGGATGCTATGATTTTGCGTGGATTGTGACATCGGTATTCGTAGGCTTTCTATATATTCTATATTTCAATTTATCGTCTACCTTCGTAACAGTAACGTCAAGGAAGTTAAGCTCATTGTCGATCTCCTTCTCCAGTGTAAATTGAATTTTCGGGTTTACTTTATTCAAATGTGTGTTGAAACATTCAATTTGACGATTAGTGCCCCTGTATATGATGAACGTATCATCCACATACCTAGTGTATAAAATGATTCTATTATAATGCTGATTATTTTTATCTAAAATGAATCTATTCTCATAATAATTTAAGTATAAGTCAGCCAACAATCCAGAAAATGGTGAACCCATGGCAAGGCCATCTTCTTGGAAGTAAAAAATATTATTAAAGGCAAAATAGTTCTGCATTAAGACAACGTTGATTAGCAACATTAGTTCGTTGATAGCTGTTATATCAAGCTTCCCCGTTTCAATTAGGTTTTCTTCCAAGATTTTTAAAGTCTCCTGAATCGGTACATTAGTGTACATTTTATCATTATGAAACTGTACCAATAATAACAATTCTTGTAACTTTGAATAATACAAATAGATGATTTTAGTAAAAATCATAATACAAAAAAGGCATAAATCATAATTAAAGAAATGAATAAATCATATTTTAAAAAAGGTATTCAAATGTTGTTTTATTTACTAGTCCGATACCTCTTCATCAAGGCAACTTTCACACACATTACACGTATTTTTCAGACACATTGGTTTCTTGCACATTAAACAAAAAAAATCTGGTTTTATTATCTTTATCACGAGGACAAACTTCACAGCGAACACGACTTGGAAGTTGTTTGTCTTTATTTTTCGGCTGATCGTCTAATTTGGCAATTTTTGCTGCACTTGCTCTCAAACTTCTTGGAATGTGGCTGTCATTTGTACGTTTAGCAATGAGAGGTTGTACCCCATTCCTATTTCACGAAGAAACAATCTTCTAATTATCTTTGACTCAGTGTTGTTGCTTAGAAATATACATTGTGCATTTATACCTGCAATGTCTAAGAGCCGGAAAAAAAGAGTCAAGGGCCAGCGTTGTGTGCGCCTTGCTGTACTGTATGTACCACACATTTGATCGACTGTATCGACGCCACCCTTTGTTTTATTATAATCAGAAATTATTTCTGTTTTTTTCTTTTCACCTGTAGATGTATCTATGTCATCGCTGTGGTGCATAGTTGATATAAGTAATACAACTTTTTTTCCTTTGGCACATAGGATACTAGTGTAGTATCTTCTTGAAACCCAAAAAGACTTGTTGCTACTGCTCGTTTCTTTGTTTGCACAAACTCTGGAGGAATTTTCGTTTTGTTTTTCGTAATAGTATCAATAGTTGTAATTTTGTGTTCTAGTAGTTTCTTAGCTAGTGGAACACTAGTGAACCAGTTATCAGTTGTAAGATTCCTGTTTGTTCCTACAATCGGTTGGACAAGACGTGTGACAGCATCTATAGCCTTATTTGATTCTTTATAAGCGCCTTCTGGTTGAGATCCTGCATACCTCCATTTTCTTCATGTACATTGTTTTGGCATCAACTAATGTGTACACTTTTATGCCATAGCGTGCAGGTTTGTTAGGTATATACGGTCAAAATGGACACTTTCCTCGAAATGGCACAAGTTGTTCATCTATTGTAGTAAACATGCTAAGGATGTAATACTTTTCACAGTTAGCAACAAATAATTCAAATACTTAACGAAAATTTGCAAGTTTATCAATGGCTCTCCTATCCTGTCTGTCTTGAATATTGTCAAATCTTATATATCGTAAGAGAAATAAAAACCTTTTCAAACTCATAGTTGTGTAGAATATTTCAATGCCAAAGCTATTTTGAGATCATAAATCAGCTAAATTCTGATGTCCTCCATGAAGAGATCCAATAAAACTAGCAGACCAATAAATGCTTTTATTTTACACTCGTCTGTTTCTTTTGCATCTCTTTCTCTACGGAACTTCAATTTTATGTAATTTATAAAACTATTGGTGCAAGATGTTATCAACCTAATTATGATATCAACTAGAAATAAGTTAAAAGATTGAATCAGCGTTAGAGCAGTTCTAGCATTTAGAGCTGTTTGAGGTAGTTTCAATACAATGTTGCATGTTGCAATGTTGGTTCTAGTATTTTGAGGAGGGCGTTGTTTCTTCCATTTAGTTTTTTTGTCCTTCCCAATAAAAAAAAAACTAATCTCCTAAAACCTCTCCCTCACCTTCACTTACACTTTCCTCTGTATCTGTGTTGTGTTCTGATTCACACAAAAAATCTATTTCACCAACAGGCTTATCATCTAGGTCAGTTTCATTTTCAGGTTCTACTGGATCTGAAGGAACATCTGCTAAAAGTAACCTAATTCTTTTACAGTCCTTTTCAAATTGGTCCATCTTCTATAATTTGTATTACAGTTTAAACCCTCTAAAGTTTAAAAACAAAAACTTTTCACTAAAAGAAACAACAAAAAAAAACTAGTCGTGTGGGGGTTTGGTAGACCCCAGGGCAAAACAAACAATCACTACACAGTAACAGCTAGCAGCACACTGATGAAAGTCAAACCTGTGACATTGGCAAAGGGGTAGGGGAAAGGTACTAAGACAGCCAGCAGCAGTGCGAACATAACATCTGAGCAAAACTAAATATCCCACTGCTCTGGGTCTGACAAACCCCCACGCGACTAACTAAGGGTTAATAATCAGACATCTGATCTACTAGACCGGGATTACAGGATGTACGTACTAGCTTTGTTGAGTGATACCTCTCATTCAGTACATTTTAACACACACTTCTTCTCAAGTGACATATGGCTGCCTCTCTTCTCTTGTTTTCAGTCAGTAGTAAACTGATTGGCATTATGTTTCTTGTCTTTTACAACATAGGCAACTCATTATGATTAGTATTTTGCACCTTGTTTTTATTATACTATGTATTTAAATTATTTGTTAAGGGTGGGGGAGTGACTCAGTTAGCAAGTAAACATTGTCATATTTTTTCTCTTTGAATTTAGCCATTGTTAAATAGGTAGTATGTTACCTCACTCATTTTCTTAATTAGTTTAACTGGCATAAAATAAAAATGTATTGCTTATTCATTATTTTGTTGTTTATAGTTGTAGCTACAAACCTTTTTCGGTACTGTATGGATCATTTTCCTATAAAAATTTGAAAAATGTTCACTTTTTTAATAACTCTTAATATTTAAATTGTTTAAAAGTTATAATTGATGTTTTCAAATATTTTTAACATTTTTGTGTTTGACTGAAACATGTTATTGCCTGTAACTCACAAGAATTCAATTAAATAGTACAAATCGCTTTGAACATCTAAACACAAACATAGGGAGGTAAGGAACCTAACATAATAAATAACAAAGTCCTAACCTCTAATCCTCCCTCAGAATCCTGCATGAGTAAGGTACAAGTTCCGTAGTCCGTATGTTCCTCAATGCGAATGACTTCATCATTTGGGTCTTCTTCCACTGGTGGATAGCAAATAAGCCTAAGTATAGTGGTATTAGCATTTCTGTCAAGTATGTCATGGTGTTTCACAAGATATTCTGGACCTAGACCTGCAATACATACCAGGTAGTTGTAAACGTAGGTTAAAATTGTATACAATACTGTACTAGTAGTATGTGCAGGGAATATTGAATAATTTTCTTTTAATAATTAATTTCAAAATACTAAGTTAACTCTTGTAAGTTAATGTAGTATTGAGTCTCATTATTCTTCGTACATAAAATTAAAGTTTTTTTTAAATTGCTAAATTTAGGCTTCATATGTCTTTGGTTTGTATTGTACAAAAGTTGTATGGATTTAAAAATAATTTTTTCATAGTTATAATGGCTTAATTGTTTAAAAATATGTTGAAAAATTTGTATAAAATTGTATTTCTACATTTAAAAATTATTTTTTGGAAGAAATATTTTCTATGGGAAATTAATTTAGAATGAAAGGTTTTATTGTTATTATTATTTTTTATATTAGATGTAACTGCATGGTTGTTATAATGTCAACAAAATTAACAGTAATAAATACAGTAGTCACTTGTTTTTGCTCAATAACAAAATAAAATAGTAACTTTTATAAATGATTCTATCTCATATTAGATTATATCATATAGCCCAGTCGGTATAGGTTAAAACTACCAGTAATTTGCAATACGGCTGATTTTTTTTTATAAGTACATTTAAGTATGAAGATTAACATAAAAAAAAGTTTACCAGTCTATCGATTTCCCAAAGTCAAAAAAAAATCGATTATCATTTTTTTTTTCGATTATTCTTAATATTTCGAATTGGGATGAAGATAGAGAAAAAAAGTACCACCGTGTAGGGGAGGTATTTTTCAACAAAAAAGGTCATATGTAGGCTATTTATTTCGTTCGAGCAATGGTTTGTCTGGAAAAAAATAGATTATGTATTTTGCAGCAGGGAAAATCACTAAAAGGAGACATCTTATTCATATATGAAGCTTTGGCTCATTCTAAATTGGCCAAATTTTAATATATCGAATTGAGACTTGACATAGAAGTTAAAATATATATTTTAAACATTTATGCTGAGTCTCAGCTTGTTATCTTGAAAATGACCCGATCTAGGAGTCGATTTCGATTATCGATTTTAGGAGTACCTGACCCACCAATTCATTTTAAACAGTTCCAGTTTAGAAAATTTTTAAAATATCAACCTGAAAGTTTTTTTACAAGTTAAATATATAGATTCAAACAAGATCAAGGAGTATAAACCTTTTTTATTATTTACTTTTCAAAGCACAAGTAACTTAAAAAAGTATAATTTTAGTCCTTTTTAGATTTTTCATCAAAACTCTTGAGTTAATCGGCTGCAGATTAGTCAATTTTTTAAACATAGTTTTTAAAATAAGGATAGCAAAAAACAATTGTGTTTTTAACTTATGTACCAATTTTTAAATCGATATGTTCAAAAATGTCGAAAATGGAGTTGTTGAATCCAAATATATTATAGTTAAAACGAGATAGGTAAAACAGAAGACCATTTTCAAGCGCCTCGTTTTTAAAAATAGCATGACAAAAATCGTTCATACTTACTAAGAATATTTATACAGGTTTACTCAACTTGTAAAACAAATTTGATGTTGATATTCCAAAAATTGACGAAACTGGAATAGATTGAAATTAGTTCGTGGGTCCTGTACTCCTAAAATCGATAATCGAAATCAACTCCTAGATCGGGTCATTTTCAAGATAACAAGCTGAGGCTCAGCATAAATGTTTAAAATATATATTTTAACTCCTACGTCAAGTTTCAATTCGATATATTAAAATTCGGCCAATTTAGAATGAGCCAAAGCTTCATATATGAATAAGATGTCTCCTTTTAGTGATTTCCCCTGCTGCAAAATACATACCTGCATTATCTAATTTTTTCCAGACAAACCATTGCTCGGACGAAATACATACATGTGTCCTTTTTTGTTGAAAAATACCTCCCCTACACGGTGGTATTTTTTATTTTTCTCCATCTTCATCCCAGCTTGAAATATTAAGGATAATCGAAAAAAAAATGATAATCGATTTTTTTTCGACTTTGGGAAATCTATAGACTGGTAAACTTTTTTTATGTTAATCTACATACTTTAATGTACTTATAAAAAAAAATCAGCCGTATTGTAAATTACTGGAACTTTTGGTCTAAATTTACCCCTACCGACTGGCCTAATACATCATTAAAATAATATAGAATATATAACACAAAATGTAATAACACTATGTTTTAAAAAAGATGAGTGATGTAAGAAGAATTTAGAAAGAAGAAGGCGTGAGAGAGGAAGAAAGGTTATGGTCATGAACCTGTAACAATTACAGTAAAAATAACAGTTCATTGACTTTGAAACAAGCTAAAATAATTGTAAAAGAAGTAAGCAGTAAGGTGCAGTCAAAAACACATTACATTCAGTTTAAAAGTGTTTATCAAACAATGCAATACCTAAAAGTAATTCCAGAATAGTGGTGAACAATATAGTTCAGTAACACATTCTGGTAACAACCATACAACATCTTAAAAATCACTTAAAATTTCCCGTCATTATATGCAATCCTTTTTAAAACTGTGAAAGACCAAGTTAATTTAACTTCAAGAAATTAAATAACAGATACATTTTTCTGAAAAAAAGGGGATGGACAGAAAAATATTTTGGGGGTATTTTTTATCTAAAACTTTTTATTTACTACCTTGTTTTAACCTACTTAATAAAAAGTGGAAGCGAGTATTGTCTCATTATCTTTTAATGATAAATAGATTAATTACCCGCACAACTTACGATATTACAAAAAATAAATTTAATCTTCAAGGCTTTTAGTACTCAGAAGATGCTGGATGATGATATCCAGACAATTGATATAGAGTTAACATTTCCGCATCGCTTGAAAGTGATTGGCAATATTTAGACATACATGTTGTTTGTTACCGATGTGCTTGTACGCTTACATTTGTGCTTAATTCTTCAATTTATAAGCATTAATTAAATTCCTTATTTTCTGGAAATGTTGACCACTCAGGTAATCCTTCACTGCAAATAATCTATAACATCCTCTGTATCGAGATTCGTCTATGGATAGGTTATTGACATTAATGCCAACTTAGTTAATTTTTCATAGTCGGTTGTGTTTTATAGGTTTTTAAACCTAATCATAAGTCATAAGTCCGTCACTGTTGCCAACCCCTGACTACTTATTATTATATTAACGATAATTCATAATTTAAAGTGTGAAAACATGGAAATTTAAACACATTAATGTGTTTTAATTTAATACTAAAGTTACTATGTGATAGTACTAAAAGTGTATCTGAAATTTTATCTTGCTATAGATATTTATGTAATAAACCAAACTTTTACCATTCAATAGCTACTCAGATTGTTTGTTACAAACTACTTAGGTTTTATTAAAATAATATATATTTTTATTCAAAAAATGTAATTATATTATTACCTCATTTTCAAAAGGAATGAGATTGACTAAACTATTAAAAGAGTTTGTACTCATCAGAAATGATTTAATCTAAATATTGCTAAGTGAATCACTCTGTTATCAAATGTCCATTTTTTAAACATTTGTTTAATAAAACAAATAATTAACTTAATGACAATCTTACCTAATCCAATAGCTAATAGTTGTAGAAAAACATTTGCCACTTCTGCGAGTTTGCCAAACAATTCCTTTGCACATACCGAAAACCCAGGTATTTCATTGTTTGGTAGTTTACGGTCAAAATTTATAATATTGAAAGATTCTCTTACTTCTTTTTTCGTTTTGTTGAAAAATCTAAAAACAAATGAGTGAAAAATAGGTTTAAGATATAAAACTTATTTTGTTAGTAGATAATTCACTTTAATCTTCATTTAGTTTTAAATTCAAGTCACAAATTTTTCTGTCATATTCTTGTACCACCTTTAAAGAAAATATGACAACAATTTAGAATGCGTGCTGGGCTAAGACGAAGATGGTACATACAATCCTATAAGAATTAAAGGTTTACCAAGTACAGCAAAAGATCTGTAACCTTACCTTATTTAAAGTTGATATTGAACACCTGAGTTAGCTATTTACAGGAAATACAATAAATACAATTCATATGACGAACACTTTGTTTATTTAATTTAATTGTAAAGTGATATTCAAAAATTCATATACCCTTAAATAAAAGTTTCAAATTGATATGCCCTTAGTTATAATTAAAAAGAAAATTTAAGAATAGTTTACATTTACAATATTGATTTTCATTATATTTAAAAGATCCCTTCCCTGAAGTAAAATTAGAAAAACCTTCCCCATTTATAATAAAAGATTTATTACAATTTATTACTTTTACAACATTACAAAATTAAATACATAGCACCATGGATTTATTGATTACTCTTGTTTTGTTGGCCAACCTTAATACTAAGTGAAATTAAATAATAAAAATAATGGCGTTTAATAATTTTCAGAGACGTCTCTCTTAAAAAAAGTTTTTTAAATTTGGAATGAAATCCTTTGAGGATTGTGGTTTGAAAAATTTGCTAGCGGTCCCATCCAAGTTATTTAATTAAACGAAATTTACATACAGCCTTTATTAGATTATTTTTGTATTTTTTGTTATAAAAAAGCCTTCATTAATTCTGATTTTAAAACAGGTAATTGTTATTTTGAATTATATATAATTATCCATTAGTAGTCACTGATGTTTCACAAATTTGGACTTTTACACTGACAGTTCTTTTGAAGGTAGAATTTTTCAAAAGTTAAGTTTATTCAGTTTTTGTGGGTCATTGTTGCACCAGCTGTAAACTATGAAAAAAATACAACATAATTTTAGTTTCAGAACCAAAAGGTTAAGTACAAAAAAAAATCATGTGCAAAACAGAATTGTAATATTGTGCAAGAAACTGAACGTTTGTTTGTGCAAGAAACTGTATGGTAACATATTGTTTTATAAAATTAATAACAGAAAATTGAACAGAAGGATATGTTTCTCCTTTATATTGCACAAAAGGCTACTATATTTTAAACTGAATTTTGCTGAAGGCTTATAGGCTGTATTTTTGGTTAAAAAAATGGCTGTATAGGTTAAATTTACTTATGGATTAACAAAATTATTCTGTAACTGCAGATATATAATTATAGGTAAAATTTACATTACAAATTAATATAGCAACTTAAATAGAAATATAATTAAGAAATGGTTTAAATGGTTACCTGGCAATTGATGTCAAAGTGTTTAAACTTATTCACATGTTTTGTGAACTAACGAAACTCGGCGTCCGTGAATGACTTTCGCGATATTACGGTTTTTTTTTTATTTATCGCACTTTTGAAAGACTGTTTTTGATTAAAATAACTAGTTCACGTATCACTTCGGATTTTGCAAAAGTTCACGTCGCCAAGCGGTTTTCAAGTCCTTTATGTCGGTCGCTGAACGAAGGTCTGTATAAGTTCAAGGTTAATTTACAAAGAGATTGACTAAAGAACGATTACATAAGTTACAGGTATCTGCGCCTGCGCTTAGCAATGTTATGCGGTGATGCGATATCAGCTGTTTTAGAGTTACGTCCTCTACCCGCTAGGTGCCGTGGGCGTTCAGTGTCAATACAGGCAAACAGTTCAATGGCAGGGAAACTGTGTTTGGTTTAACGAGAGTGGATTTTTGATTGAAATAGTGGAGCGCTATTTAAATAAGGGCACATTCTAAATTAAAAATCTGTTTTACCTGTATATAAAAAATCAATAATTATTTATGAGTCTTTGTTCGGACCTATTTTGAACAAGCTACAAGAGCTTAACTTTGTAAAAAAATAATTACAAATGATTCAAGCATTATACAATCAAAATTTGTACATTTAATCTTCTACATATGTTAGCATATTAACTCTACAGGCCGACCTCAAGACTATATTCACTGTACAATATTTACTGTTCACATTTATACTATTCAAAATTTCAAAACAAAATTGAATCCACAAATTATAGTTTTATAAGACCCTCAATCTACGATAACTTCAACATGAGAGCAGATGGACCATCACCAAAGATTTACCAGTGGGCAATAATTCATATAATATTATTCAAGTTAATTTCCTTTAGCCTATAATATTTGGTTGTTGTGTACAGTATTTACAATTAAAATATTAAAGTTTAAAAATAACCTATAATCTTTTCCATGTTTCTTATATCAATGGATGTATACATCTAAGTTTAAATTTGACTTTTTTTTTCTCAACTACTAAACTTTATACCCACTCAAAGTAGAAGATACCAGTCCTGTGGTGTTCTTATCTTGTGTGAATGAGATCTTAAAACATTATAGTATTAATACACTAGCATTAGTCAAATTAGTATTGGAAATGTAAACAAAAAATATGGAATAGATAGTGCATTTGGTAGATAGTGAGAATATTAGATGTCTCAACCAAGTGAAGGATCAAATACTCGATAGTAGACATCATTCTGTCAAAGAAATTTACCAATAACAGACAACGAAAAAGATTCATGATCGAAGACTACCGACTCTAACCTAACCTCATCCCTTTGATGTCATGCCAGGGGTGTGTCACAGATGAGTTTGATGGTGGCAGGGATTGGCTCCTCCCACTGCAAAATGGACTATCGAGTGTTTGAAGGTACCCCCTTGTAAAGAGTTTAAGGTAATCATAATGCATTGGTCAAACAAACAAATGTACATAAATATTATTTCAAAAAAGGAAAGTTTAAAAAAAATGTAGTTTAAATTATAAAGGGAGGGGTATTTTTAATTTCTAGCAATAATTGTATCTTCTTTAAGGGCATGTAAATTTTCAAGGCATAGTTCTTTTTTTAAATAAAGAAAATATTGTTACACATTTCTCAATTGTATTCTTTTCAATTTCTTATAAATTGTTCAATAGATATATTAGATATCTACAGGAATGTACTCTGCATTTATTAATGTGCCCTCATGATTTATTGGTGTTTTTCCAAATTGAAATGTACTTCTCGCCTTACATAAAGGATAGTAAAGGTCTGAGTAATATTTTTCTTAAATAACTTACAACCACACACTTCTAATCTAATTAGTTGACAAATTGGATAGTGGTAGGTAAATAAATATACTTAAAAATGTGTATGGAACTAGTCATAGAAATGAAAGTTTAGAAAATAACTAATCCAGATTAATTAAAATAATAGATTTTCTCTTAATTATGTGTTGAAAGAATCAAACACAGAAAGAAATTAAATACATTCAATTTTCATTTTGAGATAGTCTCCGGATCACTGAATTTTATAAATACCTTATATTCCGTCTAGTGATCCACTTGTAGTAATTTTTGCACTACCGCGGTTTCAAAATAAAAATCACGTCACTCCCACAATGTCTAACGAAAAGATGAGAAAATTCGTGTCCACTGTTTATGGAAACTTTCTCAACCATTCACTACGTAATGAGTTGGCAAAAAGTAACGTAACCGTGTCCTTTAAAACAAATAATAAGTTACTTCGAAAATTAACACCTACTGCCAAAGACAAGAATATGGACATACGTGAAAAAACTGGCGTCTACAAGTTAGTTTGTAGTGATTGCCCCAAATATTATATTGGACAGACGGGCCGTTCGTTTGAAAAACGTTTCAAAGAACATCTGCCAAAACCACATTTGAAACGAATAAAATCAAACTTCGCTTCGCATCTCATTGACTGTGATCATAAATATACTGACTTTAACACCAACTTAAAAGTCTTGAAGTTTTGCGACAAAAGTCAGTTTATGAATGTAGTCGAGGAGTTTGAAATTTACCGGGCAGGTAAATCTGAGCCAACAAATGTGCTAAATGACAAACTGTCTTTTAGCTCTAATATAATATTCGATTCGGCAATCAAGTTTGCTGATAACAATCTGAACAGCGATTAGCAGACTCCTATGACGCGACAATGTATAGGTGGGGAGTTACATATCGATAAAATACTCAGTGTTCATGAACCATGTGCCGGTACCGGTTAAAAATACGGCAACGAATTTTATATTATTGTATGTGTTGTGTTATGTGTTGTGTTAACAATTGTTTTAATGTTCTAACGATCTCGTAAGAGTGATACACCTGATGATGAATGCATGAGCATTTGAAACCGCGGTAGTGCGAAGTTACTACAAGTGGATCACTAGACGGAATATAAGGTATTTATATACATACAATTTGCAGTTACAATAAATCAGTTAATTAGAATAAATCAAGAAAAATTCAACAACATAATTATGTTATAAAGATAGATATATTTTATTCATTTGTCTTAGTTGTCTTGTAGGCATACCATAAATTATATTATATAAGAAACGTCATTTTTACAAATAATACAAGTTGTATAGCACAACAAAGTCGAAATATTGAAATGTGCAGATATGAGTTTGTGTATCCTACAGAAATAACAGTGGGACTAAAGAGGAGTAGACAAGTATAACTGCATGGGACTTAACTTCCCTCATTTCCCCAACCTGCATGAGATTTGTGAAGTGAACCTTGTACTATAACATTATAAAAATAATAACTAAATAATAAATACTTTGAACAAAATACAAAATCAAACAGATAAACATAACTAACAAATAAGCATTTAAAAATTAATTAATTAAAACCATAAACAGGAGTTGTTTAAGACAATTTTTAAATTATTTGATGTTTGAAACTATAAAACTAAATTTTTTAATTAAAATGTAATTAATTAAATGTCATAAAAATACCTAGTTTGTAGATAAATTTTTATTTAATAAAGCTTGAGCAATAAGAGCCTATTTGACACAATAGGTTGTGTATGTTCCAACCTAGTTTCTTACATTCCATTTACTGCACCCTCGTCTTTGTTTTATGAACTGACATTACAATAAGAAAATTAAAATAATAATAAATAAATAAAAATGTAATGGATCTTGTACTTATTGTAGGTCTACATACTATCGTATATTTCTTCTTTATCAGGTCCAAATATTGTTCTAAAAACTCTGTCATACTTAGTTGTTTCGCACCAATTTCTAACAAGGCAATCAACAGAAATCTATTTCGTGTGTCTTTTTTAATTTATTGTTCAATGATGTTAACATACTCTGTCTTAGTTACCTCTGATTGCATTAATAATGATCAAAACAACTGTACAAAAATTACAGAAAACAATATACTATTGTTATTTTACTTACTTTTCAGTATTTTGAGGTAAATAGCCTTGAATATCTTTAATTCCATTAGATTTATAAATGTCTTTTACATTGTTAGGAAGGGCCAAGAACTGGTCTAACAATGAAAAGACATATTTCATCTGAAAATAATAAGATCGCTTTAGTTTCTTTCCAAGTAATCAATATAAACCAATATATTTATAGTATAAACTACAAATACAATGATTTAAAAACAAAATTATTTTTGTTTGTAATAAATACCGTAGCCCTTTGTTTTGTTTATCTTTTACAATACTCAAGATAAACAAACATCATTATGATTTATGTTCAGGGTTATTCAAAAAAATGTTAACACTTAAATGTGAGAAACAACTGTTATTATAACCTACATATTTGTTTGTAATGACAATAAAGACCATTAAGAAAGTGTACAAAATATAACAAACACAAAGGCGATCATCAAAATGTGTAGTAAACATTACTGGTGGCCAATAAGCAATTCTTCAGATACCGAGTAAATCACCAACAAAATTAGCACCCAAACTAGAGTCCTGAACCTACAGTATGGGGAATATTGAGTAAGGATTTATGAATGAAACCTTACCTTACCCAACAATTGAAGCTTTGACTCAGCAAGAATAATTTCTTTGTGTTAAAGCTTGCCAATTATTGCTGAAATTTAAAACGCCCAAGCTGATGTGGATTATTAATATTAAATTTGGCAGTACATTGTTTAACTCACTCAGATTTTGTAGTATATCCACCACAAAAGAAATAGTACAAAGGCATGATCTTTAAGAAGTAATTTCCTCAGTTTCTTCAAAACTTAGGTAGTTTTCATCTATACCTATAAATTAATTATAACTTATATTTAAATAATGCTAAACTTCCATACACTATATATACAGTAATTTTGTGAAAGGTTTTAGGAATAAAACCAGCTATACTTTTAAGCCCCGTTTTTAATCACTGGCTTTATAAAATTACTTTTCAACACTCAAAAATTGTTTTTTAATGTGTTAAAATAAATTAATGACCGAAACTAAAGAGAAAAATGTTTAAGTTACATGTTTTTGAAGATTTTACCTCCTCCTCAGAGATGCCATGGTTCACCAAAAACACCAGTCCATTGTTAGTTAGTGCAGTTTTGATCTCATCGCTTATTTTCAACAAGTCCTCGCCTGGTTCTTGAATTAATGTTTTAGTGTCTACAAAAAATAATTTACAAATTATTCTATTCCAAACAGTTCAACTATCATTGAATTTGGCCAAAAATATATCTAGGGTTGTATTTTAGCATATGTAAATGGCAGCATGATTTTTAATCAGGTCTATAAATACTATAACACTTGCCAAAATGCAAAATTTTACATTTTCTAAGCTGGGTCTAACCCATCTTTCTAAGATCAAGTTGATTTAAGTATTAAAACATAGGCCCTATAGGTTATATTTAATTTGCAATGAACTAATTTTTATAGAATCACATTAGATTTAGAAACATTAAAATCAAACTTTCTGTAAGTTCCTATATTGAGCTTATATTTAAACTGAAAGACTACCTACTTAATGAAACAGTTATGAATTTTCATTAAACTTGCTAATACGTCATTATGACATGTGCAGACACATGATTTACGAGGTCTGTCTAAAAAGTTCAGTGAATGGTCTAATTTATCGGTACTAAATGCTTGAAACAGCGCGAATGCATGCGTACGCAGGCATGAACACGTCTGGACCTGCTATCTGTCGGGATTTGTGCGAGGCTTTTATTGCAGTACATTTACAGTCATTGCAACAGAGTGTTCCGAGTCGTGTGCATCGAAAAACCATGGAGCAACGACACAGAATTAAGTTCTGCTTCAATTAGGTAAAACGGTGACAGAAACCCCAGACCCCGAAACGAAAAGACGATCAACCACGTTCTTCCCAAGAAGGTATCTTCCGTAAGAAATTCGTTCCTGCTGGCCAAACGATGAATGCCGCATTCTACTTGGAGGTTCACAAACGTTTGTTTCCGGCATGTTAGGTCACAAATGTTCCAGACCGGAAATTAGATGTTACTGCACGATAATGCACCATCGCATATCAGCATCGTTGTACCCCAATTTTTGACTCAGCGAGGTGTCACAGTTTTGCAACACCCACCCTACTCTCCAGATCTGGCGCCTGCTGATTTTTTTTCGTTCCCACGACTTAAGAAGGCCTTACAGGGATCACGGTTTGCAGACGCCAAAGACACTCAGAACCAAGTGACGGCAATTCTGAAAACGATTCTACATGAAGGTGTGAGGTGCTATACGAACTTGTCAGAAGAGCTTACGGTTTGGTGGAGAGTATTTTGAAGGTCAATAAAGGTATTTGTAGTGTACATTCTGTTTTTATCATTAACTTCATCAAACATTTTAGACAGACCTGGTACACTAGGAATATGGTATCATGTACTAAATTTTTTTAATAAATAAAGTATTATCACTCATTGATGTTAGTATTTCTTCAAATGCTTGTTTTTTGCACTCGTTTAGAGATTCTATAATTTGTCTTGATTTGTCTCTTATTCGTTGAGCATAAAAGAACACGGTAGAATTGTCATCTAAGGAATGACGTGGAATTTGTAATCCAATATCTTGTCATTGTTTGCCATTGGCTTTTTTAATTTTTCCAATCTCCAATCTCTATTAAGACAAAGTTTAAGCAATGCACACATTCATTATTATGATCGTCATGGTAGGCTAACTCTTCGCACAATTGGTCTTTATAGTTTTCGAGCAAATCTGGAATATTTGATGGAACAGCTAATACACAGAGATGTGAAAATAAATCTCTAAGTTGTCTAGGCAAATTTTCTCAGCTGCTTCATTCAGATGCAAATCCTAGATCTCATTGTCTTCAAGGAGATGTCTTTTCTGAGCTACATCTTTGAATGTTCGGAATTACAACCCATTTAATGTTCTGAGTTCTTCAAAGGATGAGGCATCTGGCACATGAAGCACTAATATTTGAAGGCAAAAGCGTTCAACATCTGAGGCAAAGTCACAGAGTACATAGGCTCATTGTTGTTTCAGAGCCTCTTTGCCTTGGTTTCCATTTGCAAAGTTTCTTGTGCCAGACATAATAAATAGAAATATAAGAATAATTAACATCGTTGGCAATTTTGTCTTCTTCGTTTAAGGGTCGGCTCTAGTAAAACAGAAAGCAACCTGCGACTCCAGCGTAGCGGCGGTAGGTTACGCGGACATTGCTCATCCTAAATCCATTTAAAACCCGAAATTGTTCAAATAGCGTTTTCAAAAAAATACCAAACTCTTGGGGACAAAATTTTTCATCCGAATGGCTTGATAATTTTTCGCTATAATTAATAGTTACATCGTAAAAAAAATATTTAAAGTCACCCTATAGCGGCTGTAGGTTACACGGACATTGCTCAGCCTAAATCCATTTAAATCCCGAAATTGTTCAAATAGCGTTTTCAAAAAAATACCAAACTCTTGGAGACGAAATTCTTCATGCAAATGGCTTGGTACTTTTTCGCTATAACTAATAGTGACAACATAAAAAATTATTAAAAATTAATTTTTTAAATTGTTAATAAATATTAAACAAAACGTTTTTCTTAATTTTGGAAAAGCCATTTGCATGCGTATTGGCCATAGCTTTAAAATGACATATCGTTCATAATTATCCGATCAAAAATAAAGGAAAAATATGGATTTTAATTTAACATTGGTCTTATGGAGTGTCAACCAACATGGCCGACAGCTAGAGCCGACCCTTAACTTAAACCATGCAGTCAAAGTCGTGTCCTTTTCACCAGTACGGCATTTTTTTCTTCAAAAAATATACTAATTGTTCATTTAGAAGATGTACTTATAAACGAAACTCAAAAAGTGACCTTAAAAATATACCAGTGAAATAAAAATTACGTATCATAATTTCTTTGATAGTAATGACAACATGTTCTTTCATTTAAATCAAACAACACGAAAATCGGTCCTGTAGATCTCCAGAAATATGTATTAATAAGATTTTAACAGAATAAAGCAAAACCTCAAAAAGTGCCCTTAAAAATATACTAATGAAATAAAATTACATTTCAAAATGTTTTGATAATAATGACATTTTCTTTCATTTAAAACAATCCGCACTAAAATCGGATCGGTAGATCTAAAGAAATAGGAATCAATAGTATTTAACCTAAAACAAAAAACAAAAAAACTCAAAAAGTGCCCTTTTAAATACAC
>JAGFPH010005915.1:55745-68344 GCA_018207615.1 Philaenus spumarius
CGTGTGCCAAATTTCCCGTTCCTTGGAGATAGGGTTTTTGATATATATAACAAACAATATTTATTGTTTTAGATGTTTTTTCAACCCTTACAGGGCAAATGTTTTAAAATTCTTTCTTAGTGGACCTCTAGCTTCTATGGCAAATACGTGTACCAAATTTCACGTTCCTAGGAGGTAGGTTCCGTTTTTGGGAATGAAAACTCAAAACTACCCCAAAATCCCTAAAAATTTTAATATCGAAATGAAATTTCTTTAGTTTTCCTATTTACATCACAAAGTATACACATGCCAAATTGTATCTCTCTAGTTTCATGGAAAGTGGGAGAATTAGTGATGATGAGTGAGTGAGGGCTTTGCCTTTTATATATAGGTAGAGATTAATAAACATTTTATAATTTAAAAATGCTCTCTTTTGAACAAGTCTATAGGAGGTTCTAAAGCAATGTTTAAAAAAAATTTTGTTTCATCTATAGTTTTCTCAATTTTTAATATATTGACATGATCTAAGACAGTGTTGTCCAAAATAACTAAATATTAAGTATTAAATGTAACATTTTTCAGAGGAATTTAAACCAATTTTTGGATTGTAAAATACATTTGGTCGAAGTAAGTAGCTTTTTTTAAGGATGGTAAGTACGTACGTATATATGTGTTCGCATTCTAACGGCCGCATTTTAAGTCCGATTTGGTCCAAATTTGGGACACACTTAGCCAAAAAATCCATCAACGGGAAGCCTAAACAATTGATACATTAGGCCTACATTATCGAATGTCGTCTCATTTTTTACGTCTTACTTAGACGAATAAAAAACAATTTGAATCACAGTTCTACGACGTACCGTTACCGAA
Source organism: Philaenus spumarius (assembly GCA_018207615.1). NCBI lineage: Eukaryota > Metazoa > Arthropoda > Insecta > Hemiptera > Aphrophoridae > Philaenus > Philaenus spumarius. The sequence continues at coordinate 56,595 of JAGFPH010005915.1, forward strand.
ATAACAGTTGTCGCTTAACTTATTTAAATATTACCGAGTGATACTGAAAAACCCGTTATCTACGAGTCATGTTGTAGGTATTTTGTTGGTAAATGCCTGCCTTCGACCATAGTCCAGTTTGTTTGTTGCTTTTCCCAACTGAATATCGTTGAGATTTGGCGTCCGTGGTGTGATAGTAACCAAGCGAACGATCCTGTCGAAAGTGCAAATGAACAGATATTAATAATAAATGAAAATGGTTGGCAGGTCAAATATCATATCAAATTAGCTGTTCTGAATATTTGATTGGGACAGTTGATTTGATATGGTTGTTGGCTGTTAAAAACTTCCTCCAGATGCAGATTTTCACCATCACACCACGGGCGAAAAGCAACAAACAAACTGAACTATTAATACAGTCAATTTATGCTCAAAAGAGACCACCGCGGGAAAGTTTTGGGGTAGTTTAGATTTCTTCCATTTTATATGTGTTTTGGGGTGCTGAATCAATTATCTATTGCAAGCGTCCCACTTTTTCGTTATAACCTTACAAGTATTTTCATAGCTATTAAAAATTCACAATTACAAATATTCGAAACAATCTGTAAGGGGTTAGGCATCTGTATGGCTTATAAAGCTGTAATGGGCGTTGGAGAATTTTTTTGTACTTTTTAGTTCGTTTTAAAAACGTGGTATATAATTTATTTTTGATTATTTTATTTAATATTTTTTTATTACTGGATATGGCAGAACAGTTGAAACCAGTCTACATTGTAGGAGAAAATAATAAGTACATTTGTTGTACTTTAAAGTAAGAAAAAATAATAAGCTAATAATAAATTTGGGTTTTGGAGTGAAAAAGTGGGTTTTTTCGGTGACAGCCGAAATACGACAATTTTCAATTAGCGCTTAAGCCCAAACGATTCGTCGGAGAAAAAAACCTAAACCGTAAAATTTGTAGGACATTTTATGTTCTTTCATTTTGAATAGGAAGATTATTTATGAAAAGTTGATAGTTTTCGAGTTACTGTATAAGAGAAAACCCGTTCAAAAATGAGATTTTTAACCATTTTTTGCATTTTTTTCAATGATACGTCACGAAATTTTGTAGGCAAACCTCAGATTCGGATTCAGCACCCCAAAAATCATATAAAATGGAAAAAAACCAAAACTATTCCAAAATTTTCCTGTAAAAACATAATTTGACTGGACTAATGGTTGAAGACGGGATAGGCATTTACCAACAAAATACCAACAACATGACTCATAGATAACGGGTTTTTCAGTATCACTCGGTAATATTTAAATAACTTAAGCGACAACTGTTATTTCGGTAATGGTACGACATAGAACTATGATTCAAATTGTCTTTTATTCGTCTAAGTAAGACGAAAAAAATGAGACGTCATTCGATAATGTAGGCCTATGTATCAATTCTTTGCAAATTATAGTGTAACACAGAATTTCTTGGAATATTATAGCCCGTCTCAGGTTAAGTTGAGGCAAGCAGGGTGGGTAATTAGGGTCGGTTTCAACCGTCATAAAACTGACTATTATTAATGCCGCCTGAGTGAACCTGTAGGACACTCTAGTTTAAAATTGCAAGTCTGTATGTCTTACGTGAAAATGAAAAAACGATATCATAATTCGTTTCATGAGACTTTCCTGATAATTTTGATACCAAATTTGATACATGTGGCCAACTTTGAGCTGTACTAGCATTTAAACTTTGTTAGTTGAATTAACTTTACTAATATGGTTTACAACAATAAAGCCACAAAAATGTACTAGAGAAGTTCATATTTAAATATGTAATAAATAATCATTATTTGAGAAAAAACTCGATACTGTATCGTTATTTATCATAATACACACAATTGTGTGTTTGTGCCATAGTAATAACATATTATAATTACCATTTGTCATAGTTTAAACTTTCTCTCGGAGTTTCGGAGCTCATTTAATTATTATAGTCGATGCCGGCAGTCCCCCGGTTGACCGCTTCTAACAAAGGCATTGTTTGTTGATTAGGACGGTCCGTTCTACCTGAGGGGTGTCTCTCTACGTTTTGAGGCAACTATACTTTGTCTGAACAGAAGTGCGCTCTAGGTCATAAAATCGACCCTCGCTCCCACACGCGCAGACACACCCCCACGGCCTACCTGCTTAATGATTCTCCTACTAATCACCAACTAGCCCTTGTGCTACAATATCACATTTTTCTAATCGTTAACTTTACTTAATTTTTATTCTAATTACTGAACTCTAAATATTATTCCACGGAAAATGAGTATAAACGTGGTACAATTGTGACAACTCTAAGAGGTTTTACGGTCAGTAGGTTACAAAATCATAGGCATACATTTGACTTCTTAAAAATTGTTATTGGCATTTTATTTGAATTAGTACGATCACAATAACATACATAATTACAGTAATTCTAGTAGTGATTTCAAACGTGTGCAAAAAACAAAGAAACCAAAACAGAATCAATATAACAGTGAACATATACTAAGAGTAAAATAAAAATAATTACAAATTCATTTTGCAATGTTACTGTGTAATAAATCAATAGAATAATATTATGAAACATAAAACTAACACAAACATATTTACATAACCGTCCTATGTTAAGAATTTCTCTTCAGTGTCTTCTAAAATTGCCAATACGGAAGTTATGTAACATATTCCGGCCGTTACCACGGCTTTGTTGTTTTACTTTAGTATACGTTCACTGTTATATTGATTCTGATTTTGTTTATTTTTTTTCGTACATTGGACATTTTAGAAGAGACTTAAGAGACCTTCTGAACATAGGATGGATATGTAAATATCCTTGTGTTAGTTTTATGTTATATAATATTATTCTATTGATTTATTACACAGTAACATTGCAAATTGAATGTGTAATTATTTTTATTTTACTCTTAGTATATTATGTCCACTGTTTTCTATATAGATACAGTTTACTATATAAAACCTTAGTTAAGTTATTAAACGTTCAAAAGTCGTTACACATCTAGATGTTATTAATTTACTAGAATAGATCACAGTATTCCAGGAGTATTCAATTAGAATTTGTTATTTTGCTGAATAGAAACTACGAATAATAAATTATTAAATTGACCGGCACAGTCATGTTTATCTAGTCAACATTAGATCACAAGTTTGGGTTGAACATATATTTATAAGTGAAGCTTTTGTACTGTAATCAATTAGTACATACGAATATATAGTTACTGAAATACCTAAGACGTCTCACGAAGAGGTTGTTATTTTTGAATTAATATGCCGGACATGCGGAAAACTTTACATTATGTTACATAGATATGTAAAAACGTACCCTCGAGTTTCATCTTGGTATGGCCAATCAAAACAAAATAATGGTATGTTTCATCAAAATGGAATTATTTGCATAACCATTACAAATTGTTGATTTAAAGTTAACATGGATATGTGTAAAATCTAAAAGTAAAGAAAATAACAGTAATTGGAGTCATCATTCAAATTTGACTTCTGTACCAATTGATTTCCATTGATAGCTGTGCACTGATAGCAAAGAAAAAATCAGTCAAGTCTGGTAATCATTAGAGGCCATCCATAAATTTGCTGCCACGACCTATACAACGGTTGATAAGGTCATTACCATAATGAGGACCTCCATTCTGCCGAAATAACTGCCCCTTATCTCCGGCTGAGTAAGATAGAGAGCTGTATGTCGTCAGTTAATATTCATGCGTATCTGTCTCCAGTCATTTTGTGATAGGTTGTGTGATATATTGTGTTATGTGTTATATTGCGATAAGGCATACGATAAAACACCATCCTTGGTGATGACAGCCCAATCTTTGATTTCAATCCCTCTTCGTGAAAGACATGTGTTATAATAATTACAATCATTACTGTTTGCGGATCCTCATCTTTCCCAAGCTTTTCAATTCGACTAGTCCGTCTGACTCATATTCCAGCAGTCAGTGAACTAAATGAGAAACTAGTGGACATGGCAATGCTTCGCTATTGCTTGATTTACCTAACCTAAAATTATATTCAGTTTTTGATCCAAATCAGTTGTTGATCAAAATCAGCTGTTGATCAAAATCAGCTGTTTTAAGCTTTTCATACGAACAGCTGTTTTTTGTGCCCCTGATAAAATCAAAAGAAATCTTTCTTCTTCTTCCTTAAGATTGACCTTCCATAAGATTAACATGGCGACTTTGAGGGCCACTGGGGCGAAGCCCTTAACATACATTGAGCTCATTTTAAGGGAAGCACAACTTCAGAGTGAGCTCTGTAAAATGACACCAAAAACATCAAAATCGGTTAAAAACTCTAGGAGGAGTTCTACTCACAAAATAACCCCTAGCAAATTAATTATGTATAGATAGGTATTTTGATTTCTGACCTACATTTGAACGGACGACTTTGGTATCGTAGTATAACAGAAACAACTTTTCGAAGTATAGCACACGCAAGCTGGCCATTTCTGTGTTAGAAATCTACGGTATTTCTTTGTAATTGATTCAGGTAGTTCCAGTGGCGGATTTAGGGGGGGGGGGGATAGAGACGGCAAATATTTGGGGCGGCAAATTTTAATAAAAGAAAAAAACTTTATTTAGCTCAGTACACAAATTAAAAAACATTATTCACTTGTAGGTCTTGAAAAAACGAAAGACGTTGGTATCACTTTTTTCCGTAAAATTAACTATGAGTGAAGGTAGAAAGCGTGTGAGTGGAAAAGCAGTTATAGGAAAGCAGCACTAGAAAAAGTTGAAAAAGAGGAGGAAGTAGTAAAGAAGACTGCAAAAATATATAACTTTTTCCGAAAGACCGAATTGAAAACTAGTACAATTTGTGTGAAATTCAAAACTCTCATCGAGAAATAGAATATTCTGGAAATGAATCTTTTGATGCAGTATATTTTGCAAATAGCGATGAAATTAAAACAACAAGTGAAGAAATGACTCAAACAAGTTCAAGTAGTACAGGAAACTACGAAAAGCCGCACAAATACTTTGTATCTGACCCTGCCGTGTACACTCGAGAACAAGTTATAAGACAGGGAACAAATCAAAACATTCCAAATTTGAATTTTAGTAATTCTAAAAGATTCAGTGGCGGGCAACATCGCTTTTTAACTAAAACTCTGTTTAAAGAAAATTGATCATTGGGCAGGAAATCGAAGGTCTTGTTTAATGTACTGAGAAAGTTCTGAAAATCGTTTTTGTATACCATGCCAACTTTTTGGAAGAATTTCAAAATTGGCAAAAGAAGGCTTCGATGACTGGAAACATGGAAATGAGTTTCTGAAAAGCCACGAGAATTTTCCAGATCATAAATCATGCATCGTGGCAGTGAGAAGACGAAACAATTGATTCTCAGCTGCTAACTCAAGTCGAGGACGAAAGACGTTATTGATAAGTGTTTCGGAGTAGTCCGATCACTAGCCGCTGCTGGGTTACATTTAAGAGGCATTATGAAGATTTGGGACAACACATAATTGTGGAAACTTTACTATGTGTTTAGAATTAGTATGAAAATTTGACCTCTTCTTAGCGGCTCACATTTCCATTCATGGCAGTTCAGACCAAAAACACACCTCATGCTTATCTTCCACTACATAAGTACATACGTTTGAATTTCTCAAACTGATGGGCCAAAACGTTGTGGAAGAATTATTAAGAGAAATCAAATAAGCAAAGTTTTTCGGTTTGGTAGTATATGTAGACTCTACGCCAGACGTTTCCCTTGTTGACCAATTAGCAGTGATAATTAGGTGTGTTCCCAAGAAGGGGATTCCAGTAGCATATTCATTGGTTCAAAACGTTTCCTTAAAACAATATCTTCCGCTCAGTTAGGGTGTATTAAAACATTATGGCTCTCTAAGTTTTAAACGGCTAGTTGTATAAAAAAACAAAAACAAAAAAGACTATTAGACTATTAAAATAACTTGAAAAATCCAAAATCATCATAAAATTCCAGTGATGAGTCAGCGCTCAGATAAGGTGGATCGTCAAGCGATAGTGTTCCGGCCTAATGTTTACAGAGCTTTAATTTCGCGTTGGATAAATATTGTCTCTGGTATCAACACAGTGCGTTTTGCTTCCTTTTGGCGGTGTTTAAATTTGGCATTATTTTTTATTTTATAGTACACTGTAAATCGTTTTTGTTATTAACTTTGTTACGTACTGAGATGGCTAATTGTGGTGTATGTGTGAAATATATTACCGCTAAACAGCTTAAAATAGTGTGTAATGATTGTGAAAAGGAGTTCCACGGAACCTGTCATAAGATGAGTAAGGCTGATCTGGACTGTATTGCAGCTGAGGGTCTAACTTGGAGGTGTCAGCCGTGTAGTGTGACGAGAAGAAAGAGTTTACGACTCGACTCCGAGGCTCAAGAAGGTAAGCTCACTCTCGAGGACCTCATGAAAATAATACAAGAAATTGCGGACGGTCAAAAAAATTAAGAGAAAAGTTTCAAGAAATCGTACGCGTTTCTAACTGAAAAAATAAACGAGAATACAAAAATTATGAAAGAGCAAAGTTCGTCTGTGGAAAAGTGTCTCAAAATTATTGATGAGTTGTTTGTTGAGAATAAAAAACTAAATGAGAAGGTAGCTGACCTACAAAAGCGCGTCGAGGATATGGAACAATATTCCAGAGCAAATGCCATCCTAACAGTTACGGACTCAATGATTGACGCCTGCCATCGTCTTGGTAATAAAGTGGGACCCAACAACTCCCCACCTGGCATAATCGTCAAGTTTGTGCGGCGACTGGACAAGGAAGAGTTTATGCAGAAACGTCGTGTCAAGGGAAAACTGTCCACGACACACATGAACATGACCATGGATGATGGATGAGCCTGTGTATGTGAACAAGGCCTTGGCTCCTTCGAGGAGGCGGCTTCTATCGGCGGCGAGACAGGTGAAGAAGGAGAAGGACTTCAGGTTTGTGTGGGTTCGCGGCGGGAAATCTTCCTACGAAAAGAAGAAGGATCGAAAGTAATTCAGGTGACTGGCCAAGCTGATTTAGATAAACTGTAACTCTTATGTCCATAGAAAAACTCAATAGTTTAAGTTTTATTATTTTTTCTCGCCAAAAAATTACACTTCTTATTTTGTTATGTAAATTCATTCAGATTAATGTCTTCCTTTCCTTACCAATAATTACATACCATGTACTCTCTATAGATGAAAGTAATAGAGGTTTTTATTTTTTATTTTGTCTTTTCTTCTTTCTTGTATTTAAATTGAATGTAAAGATATATCTAAAATAACATCCAATGAATGATAGGTTTATAGTTATTCATCCAAATATAAGGAGTTTGAGGCAGAATTTTGATATTTTCATTGCTGAATTAAATTTAAATTACACAATTCCAGACATTATAATTTTGAGTGAAATATGGATAGGTTCAAGTGAAATTGACTTTTATAAAATACCAAATTTTAATTTAATTACTAGGTGTAATGATAATTTACAGATCGGGAGGGGTGGCGGTCTATGTTAATAATGTAATAAAAAATGCTGAGTGTATTGAATTTCAATTACAATCTGCGGACGTAATATTGATTTCCTTTTTTTTCTGCAAAGAAATTTTCCATTTGCTCGCTATTTATAGGTTTTGTCTCAATCCAGCGAATGTATTCATAGATGAAATTAAAAATCATTTTAATGATCGAAATAGTATTTTTTTTTAATTTTCAAACTGCTTAGTAATCGGTGATATTAATATAAATATTTTAGTTTGTAACAATGTATCGGTGGATTATTATAGAACTCAGATGGCAATGAACGGCTTTGAAAGTTTGATACTAGAACCTACACGAATTACAGAACAATCTGAAACTTGTATTGATCATGTTTATGTAAGAGTTTATAACAAGAATAAGATTATAGTAGAAGCTTCTGTGATACATGCGGGAATCACTGACCATTCAATGCAAAGGGTCAGAGTTCAGGTGTGTAGTGGAATGGGCGGGGGAGGGGGCAAATGCCGCCTTCTCCTGACCCCTCCCCTCGCTACCGAACTGATTATGATAAACTCGATCAGCTGTTAGATAAAGCAGACTGGTCTGTTGTTTACAATAATACGAATGCATCAGTAGCGTTTGATCAATTTTTAAATATGTTATACGGTTTATTATTGAAAAGTAGAGTAGAGTTAAGGAAAGGTAATGGTAATAAATTAATGAAACCATGGATTAATGACTATATTTGTTTAAAAATCAAAAAGAGAAATCACATTTTAAAATTAGTAAAAAAACATCCTCAAAATGAAAAATTGAAACATTATTACTTGTAATTTAGAAATAAATTGAAAAAAGAAATAAAGGTACAAAAAGATGAATTTTATAAAAGAAAATTTGAGAGTTGCAATGGTAATTCTAAAGCTACTTGGAGAATATTAAATGAAGTAACTGGCCAAAGCACGCAAGTTAATCAATCAATTACATTAGAAATTAATGACATGCCTGTTGTAGACCCTTTACCTGTAGCAAATTATTTTAATAACTACTTTTTGGATATAGTAAGAAATCTGGATTTAAATACTATTCAGCCCATAGATTTATCTTCAATGGTATATAAATGTTATTTTCCAAAAAAATATGAAGTAAAATCAGTTTTTATCGAACCGGTTCTCCCTCATGAACTGATAAATATAATAAAATCATTAAAAAACAACACTTCACCAGGTTTGGATGGAATCAGTTCTTTCGTTGTTAAACAAATTTCTGTAAAAATCATTGATGTTTTGTTATTTATAATAAATTTAAGTTTTAGTAGTGGAGTATTTCCAAAGCAGTTACAAAGTGCAGTAATGATACCAATATTTAAAAGTGGTTCTAGATTGAAAAGTAATAATTACCGTCCAATATCCTTGCTTTCATTTTTTTTTTTTTTAATTTGAAAAACTGATGAAACAGAAATTACTTAAGTTTTTAGATAAAACAAATTTTTTTAGTAACAAACAATTTGGTTTTAGATCGGGAATGAATACAGAGAATGATTTTTTGAATTTTATGACAGATGTTAATAATGGCTTGAATGAAGGCAAGTGTGTGAGCGGTCTTTTCTTAGACATAAGAAAAGCCTTTGACACAGTTGATCACAACATTTTATTAGACAAATTATATCAATGTGGAATACGTGGTGTAGCATATAAATGGTTTGAAAGTTATTTGGAAGAAAGGACACAATGTGTCAAAATAAATTTTGTATTAAGTGACACAGGCACAATAAAACAAGGTGTACCCCAAGGGTCGGTGTTGGGTGCAATATTATTCATCATTTATATAAATGATTTATGTAATGGGAGGCTACATGGAAATGCAACTTCTTTTGCGGACGACACCGCTCTTTGTTACTCACACTCAAATTGGAATGATATACAATCAAACATCGAAAATGATTTAGAAGCAATACAGTGGTGGTTTTCCACCAATCATATGCTATTAAATGCAGAGAAAACTAAATATATCAATTTTAGTCTCAGAAAGGATGTTCACTTTGATAAACAAATTTATTATATATGTTCTGAGTGTCTTGGAGCCCAAATCATATGTTTGACAAATAAGTGTGCTATTGTGTACAGAACCACAAATATAAAGTATCTAGGAATTCATGTTGATAGTGAGCTTAATTGGAAAATCCACACAATTAGTTTGAAAAATAGAATTAACAATGTTATACGGTACTTTTATTTCCTTAGAAGTTTATGTAACGAAAGAATCTTGCGTATGTTGTATTTTTCCTTGATACAGAGCAGAATTGAATATGGAATAATGTTTTGGGGCAGTACTTATGACACCTACTTAAACACAATATATTATCAACAGAAACATGTAATCAGATTAATTTTAGGGAAAAGTAAATTTGTTCATTCGCGTCCTCTTTTTCTACATTTAAAAATTTTGCCAATTAAATATATTTTTGTGTACAAAGTTTTAAAAATTTTTTATTGCAAAAGTGGTAACTTACCTCAAAATTCAATAGAGTATAATCAAAAATTAAGAACAAGGAATCATTTCCAAGTACCAAAACCTAATAACACTTTTTATACTAAAACCATCAATTTTATGGCGCCTAGAATGTTCAATAGATTACCTAATGAAATCAAGCAATTACATGGCATTAGCTTATTTTTGAAGAGGCTAAAAAAATGGCTGTTTACATTGGAGAACCTTGATTCTTTAATTGACATTCCAAAGTAGTACAGATGTCTTTTTTTATTTTTATTTATTTAACTTTTTTACATGCTTTTCTTTTGTTGTGTATTTTTCCTATCAAGACTTGTCCTTTCATGAGTTACCAATTGTTATTTATTATGTTTAGTTTATTTGCTTTTTTTAATTATGGATATATTGTTCTTTGGAATAGTGTTTACAGTGGAAGCACCAAATTTTAGTTAAGAATTAATTGTTTGAATTCAATAAATTATAATATGATTTAAAAGTTTATTAAAGTGGCCGAAAAAATAATTCAAAATAGTAGTAATTTACTTTCACTATCTGAACGCTTCTTAAAAAACAACAATATTAAGAAATAGGAACCTTCAAATGGGCAAAATGCCTTGAAGGCCCTAAATTTTCTCATTCTGATTGTATAAAACATATAGTTTAAAATTCTAAGTAGTTTGTAGTTTATAGTTCTGATAATCTTGTATACACCAACATTCTTTTGTTCTTTTGTTTTGTTTGACTGATCAATATAAGTAAAACCATATTTCTTTTGTTTTTATCCTATTTTTGTATGTATAATTCTCCTATTTTTGTATGTATAAATCTTATAATATATTTATTTAGTTTTTATGTATTTAGTGTTACGTTGACATCAGTCTTGGCAAGTTTATTGCAGTGTTTGAACTTGGACATGTGTTTAGTTATTTTTGTATTTTGGTGACTTTTGTTTAATTATGTATAAAAAAAGAATTATTGTTATTAATTTGTAGCAGATTGAGGAAGTAAATACATTTATTATTATTATTTATTATTAAAATTCAGGGTGTTCCATAAGCAATTCGAAAGTGGAAAATGACGGCCATACACAAAAATCTTAAATACATAGTTTTTAATTTCTAAAAAATATGAGTAAACTTCCACATTTAAAGTTTACTGTCAGATTTATAGTTTACGCAAGATACCAATTATAGTGGCCCATTAAAAAAATAATCCTGTACATCGAGGCGGTGCAGTGCGCGATATTTTGTTCGAAATCCAGGTAAAAAGGTTCCTAACAGGCCAATAGAATTTTTCACTTAGAAAATTATCCTCTACTCATGTAAAAATTAACTTGAAAATATATAAATACTAGCTGACTCGTACGGCGTTGCCCGTGATGGTTGGTATTTTCAGTCTATTTAACTTAATTGAATTCTTTTTAAGTGTTCAGTCAGTGAGTGGTATTTGGCTTTTATATATATGTATAGATCTTAAATAATAAAAGCACTATTGTCATAATAATAAAAGATCTGAAATTATGAGTTTAGTAAATTTGATCCTCTAAAATTTCAATTTTTTTTCAAACCCTTTCTTAGTGAGCACCTATGGCACTAGAGGAAGCTACATACCAAATTTCATTTCAATCCGTTCGGTAGTTTTGAAAAAATCGTGATTTAATAACTTTGATCCCCAAAACCACCTAAAATTTTGAATTTTTTCAAACCCTTTCTTAGTAAGCACCTACGGCCCTAGAGGAAGCTACATACCACATTTCATTCCAATCCATTCGGTAGTTTTGAAGAAATAGTTTTTTAACAACTTTGATCCC
>JAGFPH010005915.1:76627-87011 GCA_018207615.1 Philaenus spumarius
GAGGCTGGGCTGAAGGCTGGGCTAGAGGCTGGGCTGAAGGCTGGGCTAAAGGCTGGGCTAAAGGCTTGGCTGAGGGCTGGGCTGAGGGCTGGGCTAAAGGCTGGGCTGAAGGCTGGGGTTCAAACAAATTCTACTAATATACACTCCTGGACAAACGTTTCGCAACAACCATGTTTGTCTTATTGATTAGTTTAAAAGTAAATATAGAAACACTAAAACCCTTTGTAATGTATTTATTCGCTATCTTAGGTTAAGAAAGCAACACAAATATTAAGCCAAAATATTTAGAGAGTATGGTGTTTTATTTTGGTAAAAAAAAGAAAAGCTAAAAAAAGCCGATAAACTTCTAGTTTTTAATTCAAAGAAAAATTGATACATTTAATTTAATTGGTTTATTACCAATTTCCTAGTATCTGGTATTTCCTCCTCTTGCTCTGATTACTTCTTGCAGCCTTCTCCTATACTACAGATGTTGAATCTCTTCTTGCGGTGTTGCCTCCCACTCCTCTATCACTGCGGCTATATGAGCTGCGATAGTGGTTGCAGGGTTGTTTCTTCTCCTGATGCGTTTTTTTACACTGTCCCACACGTGTTCAATAGGGTTGAGGTCTTGGGTGGCCAATCGATTGAACTTATGCCGACCTCCATAAGGTAACCACGTACAGCGGCTGCTGTATGTGGTCGAGCATTATCATGCATCAGTTTGAAATTTGGTCCCACAAACGGAACACCACGATCTTGCAGTATATCTTCCACATACCTTCGTGCTGTCAGAGCCGGTCTACGAAGTACCACGAGTTCTGTACGAGCGTCGTACTGTATACCACCCCAGAACATCAAAGGCCTCCACCAAAGGCACTCTGGGTGAGAAGCAGGCTTGTGCAAATCTTTCGTGACACCTTCTCCATACACGTTCGCGCCCATCTGGTGAAGCTAGACTTACTCCAGTCTCATCTGAGAAGAGAACATTCCAATGGCTATGATTCCGGGCAAATCTAAGCCTCAAAGCACGTTGACGTGCAGTGAGAAGTGGACCTGTAGCAGGCGGTCTACTGCTCAAATCTACTTCTGCGAGACGTCTACGGATGGTACGGCTCGAAATATTCACATTGCGCACCTGCCTGATCAAACCTTGTAGCTGCGTACTGGTAACCGTCCTCCTGCGAAGGGCGCTTAATGTTAGAAAACGATAATCATTTCTAACATTGGCCTGCATTGAACTGTCATCTCGTCCAGTCTTTTGAAACCGCCTAACAGCTCTTCCAATTGTGGAACGGTGTACAGTAGAGCGTCGAAAATCCGAACTAATTGGGACCGAGGGGGGGTTCGGATTATCAATTTGTTCTGATTTTTGAAAACAACCAAGAAAATGCTATTTAGGCTAAAATATATGCCCTTTAATCGATTGAAGTGGTTAAACAGTACAAGCAATAATGTAATTACAATACAGTATGTAAGACTACTTGCATATTATGATTTAGAAGAACCTACACGTACACAGTAGGGCTAATATGATTAGATTTGTAACAGTATACAGTATACATAATTAAAAGTTCACTTGTACATTATAGTTAACACAAACGCAAAATTTTAAAAATACTGTACAGTACACTACTGTATGTACGACACACTGTTATAATGATTACACAAAGAGAAATTAATGAACTTTCTGTATATATACTGCTAGCGCTAAAGCAGCTTATTAGCGTGACAGTGAAAATACTGACAGCCAGTCTGTTGTGAGGGCGTGTGAGAGCAGGTATTAAGAAGTGTTTAATAAGAGATAATAACGTCAAACTGCGATGTAGATTTTTGTGAAATTTTTAATGACCCAATAATTGGAATTTGTGAAAACGAAAATTTTGCAGGGGCTGCCTCAGAACGCGTTCGGATTTTTGACGTTTCGGATTTTTGACGTTCGGATTATTGACGCTCTACTGTACTCCGAAAATGCTAGCCACTTCACTTTGCGAACGCCCTTGTCAAAAATTCTAGCTCTGACCGCCTCAGCAGTAGTTAAACGACGGTGTACACCCATAGTAATTAAAAAAAAATAATGAATTCAATTATTCTTACTAAGTAAAAATGCACTGCATCACTCAAATCATTTCAGAATACTGAGAAATTACCTTTAGTCAAAACTCGAAAGAGGGACAAGATTTGGACTTTTAACTGAAGATAAGATAAGAAAGGAGAAAGAGATCAGATAATAAACATTGTGCTATAGTATTAAGTGTATTTTTTTCTACTCAAAGCACTATTGTTAGTTTTGTTTGTGTTGCGAAACTTTTGTCCAGTGGTGTATTTCGGACGCATACAACGCCTTCGTGAGTAGACCAATTTCCAACATAGTTGGTTTAAACCCAATAATATATACATTTTAGAAATTTGCACAACTTACATCAGCAGTTCAGCTGCGCGATTAAATTATTTCATTTTGTAATGATGGTTGTATATTATTTGTTAAACACATTGGAGCATTTTATGATACATTATTATTCACTGCATACATTTGCAAATAAAACCCTTCACCTGCGTATCAGACTCAAAACATGTACTACCTTACAGTGCTAGATTTGGAGCATTTGTATCAGCTGTAATTTTGCTTTAAAATATACTAGCTGACCCGTGCGAAGCATTCGCATTCTAACTTACTAACAGTGTTTTATTAATTTAAATCCATGTTAAAGAGAAATAATTTTGTTGTTGTTATTATATATTTTTAAACAACTTACCAACTTGCAGAAGATAAACATCAACAAATAGGTGTATCCACAATGCTGTTTATAACCACGCTTACAATTAATTAAAAATAGCAATGTAGTGGCGTAACGGCAGTTCTCCAGCTGGGTATTGTTATCATCAGTGTTGCCAACGCCAGGAAAATATCCCTACAACTTACTTGATCTTAGATCACTGTTACTTTCGGATTCTTTATTTCTTTCTTTTTCTTTTTTTTCGTATAATTGTATTTTGTATATTTTTCCAGTGTAGCGGTTAAGGAAAGCTTTAAAATGATGCTTCATTCCTGTAATTTAATGATGTATTAAGGAAGTTATGGCGTACCGACAAAAAAATGGCCTTGAGAAATAATATATGTGATAATATGTGTACTTCTGACATCATTGGTTTTTACAAAAATTTATACGGAATACTTTGGAAATAGTGTTTTTTTAATCAACATTTTCGAAATATTTTGACATCCTAAAGAAAACCTTTTTAAGAAAACATCATACAATATTTGTTTTTGGAGGATACCAAACTTTGATTCCAAAAATTCGTAGGAAAATATTTTGTATTATTTGAATGGGTCTTTTCTGTTATATCCCCGCATTTACAAACTATTTTGCTATGGCAACAGAAATGAAAAATAATAATTTTAAAAAATACCTAAAAGGTTCTAACCTAACCTATTTAGTCACAGTATGTTTACCTGTATTCAACATTTAACAGTAAAATGTAAAACAACGTCGTTGTCTGCAAAAATATTAGGCTAGAGTTGAATAGTAAAGTTACGCGTTTGCGATAACCCTTATCTAATATCAACAAAAACTGGAAACTTCCTTCCTTATATGTTATGGAGTAGTTATAAATAGTTATTTGGACATTCCCGATTAGTCCTCATTCTATAAAAAATATTTAAAAAATAGAAAATAGTTTGTAAATGCGGGGATATAACAGAAAAGACCCATTTCGCGAGTAAGCGTGTCTTCGACTATGTAAAATTTCATTGAGATTCTCTGACTCGAAACGAAGAAAATTTACTGGCAAAATTTGTTTTCCTATGAAGGTTTCGATTTTCATTTCTCGGGATCCAAAACAAAATTTTACAAACAGTTGAAAATAAGTTTTCATTTTATCGAAATCATTAAATGAAATGAGTCTAAGCGAAGAGGGAACGATCTGCAAACGATTTTGGAAAATCAAATCCCATAACTTCAATTGTCAATGTTTCTTTTTTTTTAATTGCCTGTTAATTTTTAGTGAAATCTAGAAAGTCTTGACAAAATAAACACTGAGTACCGAATAACTTTTGGTTTCTAGGTCTAGTTTGCACGAAGTGTTGAACAAAAGTACCCAACATTGAGACTCAGATCTCGGCTACCGAAAAACCACTATTACGACATTGAGACTCGTTGGTCATAATCATTGTTACTCCAATGTGGCTCATCAATCAATGGTCGCTGGTGAATCATTGTTCCTTCTATGAATTAAACTGATCAAATTAAGGCTGTACTCGTACAAATGCAAAAACAACGCTATCAAAAAAACAAAAACAAAAACTTTAAATCCAATCTATTTCAAATCACATAAATCTATTTATCTTTAACCAATTGACTTTTCAGTTGTTGTTCTAATTACATAAATGATAATTTCACTACTTGTTAGTTTCAGCTGCAACTCTTATCAATTCCATGACGTATTTAAGCCTAGACCTACGTGTATACATACTCGTATTTTGTATTCCAATATTCACTAGAGTATTTATAGATTAATATAATTTTGCCCTTTTAGGGTTTTTTCTTAACAGCCTTTTTCTATATTTAACCTTAGGCATATAGGCGTTTATTTTTATCGATTCATGTACTACTCAACTTAATAAAGTACAGTTTTAACCTTAAATTAAGTTTGGAAAGGGTTACGCTTTTTCAAATAAAATATATTATAATAATTTATGTGTTTTCTATAAAATTATCTTCATCGAAAAGCCGACAACTCAGTTATAACCGATATAATTTGCTGAATTATTATTACTATTTTTGTTAATAAATTTATTATTTTATTGCGTTTATTATAAACCAAAAAAGTTTATCAAGATCAACCAACATAATTTCGCCTAACTCCGAAAAATGGATTCCTATACACAGACCAGTAGGCAAATGTAATAAGCAAATAGGCCTTGTTAATAATTCAAACATTGGCAATATTTGAAGCAGTGTGATTTATTGAAAAAATATAGTTATGAATAGAAAATAAAGTCATCGATTATAAAACTACCACTATCATCCTAATATAAATATTTAGGGCTTGGTGTGATAAGTCACAAAACGTTAGGTATGTAGTCTAATGTCACACTGACGCCATCTGGATGTGCATTTTGAATGACAAAGTCTGCATCTGTTTGTCTTGAGCGATAATAAAATGATTCAAGCGATCATCTTGAGTCAACTTTATTTTATTTTCAAGGCCTTCCCGATCTTGTACTTGTTCCTTTACTTTGTTTCCAACATTCTGCATGAAACTCTTCGTGGGAAGCAAGGTGGTCAAGTTTACTTCCGCAATGTCGATGTAGTAGCACTGCGTTTTGCTCAGCGATATCTATGCAATCACGTATCAATCGAAAATACCATTTTTTATCTCTTACTTGAATTCTGTAAAGGCTCATGTTCTGATTACTATCAGTTTTGGTTGGTTAAAACAAGCATAACACGCATATACAGGGTGTCCTATATAAAATGGTTCTATGGGTAAAAATAAAGAGAAAACCAAGAATAAAATGTTTTCCAAAAATGCTTATTTTTCTAGATATCCGCCATTTAGTTTCTTTTGCAAAATAATGCATATCTAGAGAACGGTTTGACCAATTGAGTTCAAACCTGACATGATGTTTAACCTAACAATTCTCTACATAAAGAAAAATAAGCGATTATAGCCGATAACGCGTTTCTAAATGGCTTCTGTTTGAAAATTACAAACCTTAATTACTCAAAAACCCTACATTTAACAACAAATTTCATTCAAACCATCTTTAAAATGTGTAGCCCTTTTGATTCCCTATCGGATGGTGTAACTGTCAAAACAATCTAATGAAGGATAATAGTCAAGTTAAAGATATTAACAGCATATGTACTACAATATTGTTGTGTTTATTGTTTTGGTGTAGGATGCCGGGTTGAACAAACCAATTATTAGACACAACCTAACTATTGTGCTTCATCCGATTGTTTTGACGGTTTCACCATCGATAGGGAATTAAAAGGGATACAAAAAAAGGTATCTTGAAATTTTTTGTTAAAGTATAGGGGTTTTTGGTAATTTAGGTTTGAAATTTTCAAACAGCCGCCACTTTGAAACGCGTTCTTGGAAATAATCTCTTATTTTTCTTTAGGTAGAGAATTGTTAGGTTAAACATCATGCCAGGTTTGAACTCAATCGGTCAAACCGTTCTGTAGATATGATTTATTTTGCAAAAAAAAAAACAAATGGGCGGGTATCTGGAAAATGAAGCATTTTTAGAAAAATGTTATTCTTGATTTTTAACCATTGCCCGAAGTTTGGCTTTTTACTTACGGAACAGCCTGTATAGATGTGCAATTCCTTCAGCTTTTATACTGAGGCTTAACGTATACCAGGGACTCGGTACGGATTTTCATCAATGTTAGATTTAAAATATTATTCTTTGAAAAATATCCGTATAATATATATCCTCCTATATTAATAACAATATACTGTATTCCTTAATTAAGAATATTATGTATATTTTGTCCCCCAAATCCTAAAATACTTTCAAAACACCCTCCAAAAAACCTCTAATGTGTAACTTTGACTATGATATCCTATGTGTTAGTCCGGTATACACAAATATTTTGGAATTTGAAAAACAAATTTTTAATTCCCAATTATAAATTAAAATATACTAGGGGAGACCCCTGCGTGCTCCGCACGCCAACCCCCGGGGCGACCTTCTAAAAACATATGTTATGTTTTATTTATAATAAAAGTGTAGGATTAATAATAACCTCAAAACTAAGATGGTAATTAATGTTAAATGTTCAAATCAAATTATTTCTTATATTTTATAACAGCAGTAATATTAAAGGTTAAAAGATAACCAGTAAGGCTCAGTTAACCTAACAAAAAAGTTATAAATAATAGGTCTAACCTCAAAACTAAGATGGTAAATAATGTTAAAATGTTCAAAACAAATTAAATTAGTTCGTAAATTTTATAATTTGAATAAATAATTCATTTCCTCCCTTATAAAAATCAATATTTACTTCCAAAAAGCAGCTGTATTAGTTAGTTCCTTATTATAAACAGCTGTTTTGTATAGAAATGGTTTTTAAATATTTTCCATGTTAATCTTATGGGGAAAACCCGACCTTTGAGATTAGCTCACGCCATTAAGGATAAGAATTTTTGACATCTAAAACCTTATTGCAAAACTACGAAATGAGACGAATTTTTTGAAACCTCAAACATTAAAATTGGTCCAGAAATAAGGGAGGAGTTGTGTTTACAAAAAAACGGCTTCACGTATTATATATAAAGATACATTTATGATTGTTGCTAAGCTTTATGACTACGTCAAATTTCAGTCTGTTCGGTCTAAAGAAATTCGACAGTGATAGACCGACAGATAGAGCGATACCGATACTACAGTCACTTTGGAAACTAGAGATGGATCAAACTTTATTTGACACACCGTATTTAAAATTTGACGAATTAATAGTCGTTTGTGTTATTCCAATGGAAGGAAAAGAGTTTTTTTTAGCTGTAACCCCTATTTCGTTTATAATACTCTACTAGGTCCAAATGTTTGTATGAGCTTTTCAATGAGAAAATATTTGTCTCTATGGACAATTGTATATTGAAAACAATATATAAAATTACACAATTTTATTTTAACGAAAAAAACAATTATTAATGAAAATAAAAATTTATGAGATTAATACAAAAATTATTGTCTAAAATAAAGCAAACTCAACATCCTCTCTAGATTCTGAGTTTACTAAAATAGCAAATTGCGCTAATATAAAAACAATATTTTTGTAAACTATTATTGAAGTTAAACATGGTTTCTAAAAGTATAAAATATATCAATCACGAAATTAGTTCTTGAGATAATATTGGGATTATATATCAACAAACGGATAAGACCAAATGTATATATACACTTTATAAAAAACTAAAACCAATATTTTAAAGATTTTATTTAATTTTAATATTAGCTCAAGATCTTCTGATTGAATGGTTTATTTATTTCATTTCTTAGAATGCCTTTTAACAAATTTTAATTAGAGCTCTTATGGGTAGACTAGCGAAAAAGCCTCCCGAGGTCGGCTGAAAAATTATCTAGGGCAAAATGAATCTCCAGAAATAGATATCAATCGTATCATATTAAAAAACTAATAATTCCATCATTATCTTTCATTTAAAAGTAAACGCACTAAATTCAGCCCGGTAGATCTTCAGAAATATGTATCAATAGAGTTTTAAAATAAAACCTAACAAACTCAAAAAGTTTCCTTATAAATAAACAGATGGAATAAAAATAACAATTCTTAATTTTTGTATAATAATACGCATTACTAAAAACATATTATTATATACTTTAAAATATTAAAAACACATTTAAACCTAAAACAAGAATTACAATCACAATAAGAGGTATTTACATACGGTGTAATAATAATATCGACAATTAAAAGCGGAAAGATTTTATAAAATGTTAAAGTTTTTACACTGTTTTTACTAAATTATTATAACAATAAAGAATAAAACAACAACTAAAATAAATATTGTTTTGGCGTTGTTTTATTTATTAAACAATAAACGGTATCAGTTAACTGACACAAACTTTCTCCCAACTTACTGTAGTCAAAATAATATTGTTTTTAATCATTTTATTTACTACTTTTCAAAACAAAACAAAAAAATAATATTCTACCTACGTCAATCATATAAAAAAATTATTGTCCCAGGCGGGATTCGACCTTTGAATTACTGGCCGTGCTCGCTACCGTGGTGCTACCCCGTGCGGCCGCTGCCGCGATGCTAGATTGACAACACAAACTTGTTTATTTTTAAACATTTCCCCATAGTTATAAAACGCCGAAGTTTTGATAAAAGGTGGTGTCATTTTGTTTGGCATCTTAAGCACTATAAATACTGAAAATTTGATCAAAATCGTTAGAGCCGTTTTTTGAGAAATTAGCATTATACATACAGACAGACTGACAGACAGGCACCACTCTAAAAACACTTTTTTGGGTTCAGGGAGCACCAAAACAAAAAAATTCCACTAAAAATATTTTTGGGTTCAGGGAGCACCAACACAGATAATTGCACTAAACAATTTTTGGGGGTTCTGGGAGCACCAAAACAGATAATTCAACTGAAAATTCAAATTCGAACATTTTTACGAAAACAATACTTTCTGCATATACTACGTATAGGGTGGAGAAAGTAAAAAAGTTACTATAACTTAGTAATTTAATTTGGTTCAACCAGACCAGATTAACACGTGTTTTAAATAATCTGAAAAAAAAATTCAACTTAATATAGACAAAAATATTATGTTTATTAATTCTATCATCCGTGTTATACAATATGAACCTCGTTTAATTATTGCGCTTACAATTCTGTGAGCGGAGCAAGCTCGTGTGAAGCACTCATGTGCCTCGCTTAGTGCTAAAACCTAACTTAACCTGCATTTATTTATCGAAAGCTCAAGTTACAACATATTCGTTATTCTTACAAATTATCTAAACAAACTAGCAACTGTTCAAATAGAATGAATGATACACACTGATTATACTGAGATCAACGATGGAAATATCACTGGTGTTCGGATTCCTCATGGCGTGCCGGTGGCGGTCTAGGCCTAAGTCCTGAATTCACGTGCGAACTTTGAAACGGTCAACTTGTAAATGTAAAGTATTGGACAAGTTAATGACGTCGGAATAGTGGAGGGGAAAGGTCTTGATTAGAGGAGCTAAGGTTCGTTATCTATATTTGTAGGTTATTTTAGAACGTGACTTAATGTATGGTTTGTTTTATTTTTAAAGATCAGTTCTTGTTTGCCTATTTCAATATGTGATTGTGTTTTGATGAAAAGAAACCATGTTAGTGAGACGCGCTATTGTCTTGACCGTTGTTAAAGCTATCCATCTGAATTTTTGTATTCTTATAGGATACAGATTAAAACGTTATGTAGGCAATAAACGCGCGAGCCCAGGCGCGCACACACCTTTTTACAAATATCGTAAAAAGGACTGTATTATCTTAAGAGTCTGCTCCAGTAAACGAGAAAGCAACCGGAAACGAAACCGCTTCTCCCTGTATCCCTATCTAAACAGTGCAATTTCTTGCAGCTGAACGCTTTGACATTGCCTCATTTCAAACCATTTTATAAGTCTATCTTTTGTAATTGAGTGTTGAAAAAAAAAACTGAATATTCTTTATAACATTTTGGATCCGGCTTGCAAATTATTTTTCATTGTTAATTTTTTATTGTGTTAGGAAAAAAATTCAAACTTTGTACTTACAAAATGTCAATTACATAAGAAATCAAAAGCATTAAAAAATAAACGGTACCAGGAACTGGCACATACTTTCTCACAAAAATATTTAAATTATTAAACAGATTCACGGTGACTTG
>JAGFPH010005916.1:0-35053 GCA_018207615.1 Philaenus spumarius
TAATTAGACGTTGTTTTACGTTAAATAAAAGCAAACAAACTTTATAGCATACATTCTAATCAAAACAAATTAAATTATTCCAGTTCCAATTAAAATTAACACTTCTACTAAATAGACTTTGTTTTACGCTAAATAAAACGAAACAAAAGTCAGAACACTAAACATTATTTTTAATTCTAAGGAAAACATCTGCTCTTTGAATCTATACCTTGCTACATAAAATAACAAAACACACTTTAACTGATGATGACCATCCTTTTATGGATATTTTGATGTATTTTCACTTAGATACTTAAAATTATTCTTTTTATCCCCATGCTACTACTTAAAGAGGTTTTTTCTTGGAGGGTTATGAACTCCTGGCCCACATCAGCTATGGAGGCACTTCTCAACCTGCCTTCTCTGCACATTTACTTGCAGAGGGCTGAGTTTCGGTCTGCCTTGGGGCTAATGGGAATTCATAATTACCGACCAGGGGGATCTGGTAGGTCATCTGGCTATATTTCATGAGCTACAGGGGCTCAAGGCGGACTTTATGGAGACGGCGAGAATGACACTCATCTTTGACCACTCCTTCACGATCAAGATCAATGGTTGTCTCCAGGAGGCAAGAGGTGCTGGACCTGGTCCAGGTAAATCTTAAAGAGAATGGTATACGGATATATGGCAGAATGAAAAGTTGAGTTGGAGCAGTAGTTTTCGGTCAAATGTGAAGCTTATCGAGGGCTATAGGCGTCTCAACATAGATATTCAGACTAATTTCTTTGCGATTGAACTCTGCGCACGTCATATCCAAAAGAGGAATTAAGGGAGCTAGGATTCTGATAGTCAATCCAGCTTAAAGGCGCTGGAATCATTCACCTTTGAATCAAGGCTAGTTTTGAACGACTTCTAAGTAGTGAATGAATTGTCTAGACTTAATGAAGTTAGTTATAAATCCATGAAGGGCAGTCATGAATAGTAATACAGCAGCCGATTCCCTTGAAGATTATGGGCCAAAAAACACCTTTCATTTTCCCAGATAATTTGTGCGGGAGTCCCAAGAGCCACCTAAGAAATGTTTTTGAAACACGGACAGAGAAAAGTTGGTCCTCGCGTAGAAAAAATGCTCCTGGGCTAACCAAGCTAAAATGTTCACCTGCCTCTTTAAATCGAAAACTCAAAATCTTTTAAAGAAAAATTAAGTACAATACAAGTACAATAATTTTTCTTAACATGAAACAGTTTATATCTTCTCTAAAACAAAAGTCAACACCAAATAACAAAACTGACACAAAATGTAAAAACAAATAAATACGTAGAAAATTTACACAGATATCACTGTAGCATCTGAAGATTAAAGTTTCATCCTGACATGACGTATATAATATATAAAACTGATAATCTCTTCCTGAAAAAATCTATGTACAGTCATTTTCCTCTTAAACTTCACCTAGAAACCTTATTTACGTATTTCTTCCATCTGACCATCAAACAGCACTTTTGGTTATTTGGTGTTAAAATGAACTAAAGTAAAGTCATTTAATCATAGACTTACAGTTAAACTAAATGCATCTGACATACATTTATTATTGTTTTCTAAGTCTCTAAATGTTTTCATGTAATCTGATTAATTATGAGGTTTTTAATTAATAATATATTCAAAATATTAAAATACCACAAAATATGAAAACTAATTTATGAAAAGAAAGCTGAGACACACGTCTTTCCAGTATTTGTGGAGATAATAATCAATAAAAAACACATGTTAAAATACAACAGGATAAAAATAAACAGTAAAAATGTTTAGGTTGTTTAGTATTTAAGTGTTTCTCTTTCTTAAATCTCACTGAACAATATCTTTATTCCGTACCTGTGTAGTTCGGAATAGTATCTGCTATATATAGAATACTACCCCAAAGTCCGCATTATATTGTTATAGTGCTGTACAAATATATTTAATTCAATATGAAACATAAAAACAAAAAGTTTTAATTATTTAAAAAACCCAAATAAATCATTTTGTTTTAATTAAATGTTTACTAATAAAATATAATGGTAATGTATATGTCATAGAAGAATCAAAATAATTATATAAATTTTGTTTAGTATAAATAAATTAGGTCTACTATCACTATATTAAAAAACAGATTATTTTCAGTCTTTTAAAAACACATAATGGATTTCATAAAAGGTGTTATAGTTAGCAAATAAAATTCTAGGAATAGATGTGCATGAATAAAAAAGGTATTTCATATGCGCACAGTTTTGATCAGTGATTTAGATTGATTTCTGTAACTATAGATTTAAACTGTTTTTAATAAGAATGTATTTTAACTTAACTACAATATGAAAATGTTATATTTTACTATGCTATAGCCATCAATTTCATATATAATGACGACACGGGAAGAAATTGTGCAGTCACATTTTGCAAATTTTAGTACTTACATCTTTTGTGGAATAGACTATGGGAATCTAAATAGATGGGAAAAATGATGTGTTAAATATAATTATCTGCAATTAATTGAGGGTAGCCTATTTATTTGAAAATGCTATTACAAGGTAAGAAAGTGTTTAGTCCCACTTTTTCAACACTAAAATTTAGTTAAATTTACTTAATAAACGCAAAGAATGTACTAATACTTTTACAAGTTTATTGTAGATATATAAAAAAATCCTAAAAGTATAAAAAGAGAAGTTATAAATAAAGAAACATTATGTTACTACAATCATTTTTGTAATTGAAATCAAGGCATAAATAATAGTTTTTTTGACCCACTTAATTTTTCATCTTTGTTTTTAGCTTTTCTGCTGATTTTCATTTGTGTTTTAAATATAAGGAATAATTTTTTAACCTTTTTATTTTGCTTTTTCTGATCATCTTTCTTTTGGTTTTCAATGTAGAAAATGTTGGTAGTAAAATTTCGGGCCTTTTCCCCACAGAATTGCTTTAAAACTTGAAGGTAATTAAACTTGTCTTTTGTTATCGGCAGGAGAGCTAAAAATGTACATACACATGACTTATCTTTTCTTTTGACGGTCCTAATAAAACCGCACTAGGAGTACAACAAACTTCCCTTGATAATCTGTCTAGGGTGCAAACATTATCCAGGTTGTACAGTAGAGCATGTAATAATTATGATACTACCAGGTGGACGTCTGTCCAGGGTACATTGTAAGTAGGCCTGTGAAACATTTCTGTTTCATAACTGTTTTTGTTGTTCTGCCTTATGGACTGGTTATAATATACTTATAATTAAATAAATACCTTATTTATACACTTTTTCGTTTAATAAAATAGATGAATCGGAAATAGATTGTTTGCAGATTTGGAATTCTTCTAAGACATTCAAAATATTGGCCCTTTTAGATTCCAAATCTACAAACAATCTATTTCTGATTCATCTATTTTATTAAACGAAAAAGTCCTCTTTCAATCAAACACTATTTTTGACAGTATAATTAAATTAACCCCTTCAACTAGAAGACATAAACACCCGCAAAACTAGTTTTTTCAGTACTGACTAAGCAATGAACAAGTGAACACGTGTGTCCATCTTATATGAAAGTATTAGCATTGCGATATATTTGTAATGTAGTTTTGTGTTTCAAAGTGTTGTGATGTATGTTAATGTGTTGTGTTGTGTGTTTTGTGTAATTTTAAAGTTGACGAGCATTTAAATTAAATGCTATAACCTAACAAGTTTCGGTTTGACAATGCCTGAATAAAATAGGCAAAACGGTCGTCACCGATTAATAAACAGCGTTTATTGGACTGCGAGCAGTTGTATAAATATGGTATTCATTTAATTATAAGTATATTTCTGTTTCATCTTTTACCACTTCTTCTTCTTGGATGGGTCTTGTTGGAAACGTACATTTTCCTTTATACTGCTCCTTCAAGAAGGTGTCCAGTCACATATCATATCTTGCTTAAGCCACCTTGAAAGGAGTGGGTTCAGATTTTGCTTCTTTTTTTAAATTCTTCCATTTTCCTGGTGTCTAAACACAAAAAAATATTTTGCCTGGAACATAAGTTACAAAACATTTCCAAGTCTCATATTGTATTTTGTGAAGAAGTTCATATACATAATTTTCTAAAAATACTAATAACTTCGTTTGCCCCTTGGTTTCCAATGACTTTTATTATTTGATTTTTTTTCGTCAGGATGAATAAGCTTAAAACATCCAAACATTGATCAATTGCAGTCTTTAACTATTTCGTAACTGATAGATCTTAACTTGTTGGTCGCATCACACAATGTTACAGTAAGTTGGCTTTATTTAGCTTGAAGATGGTTTCTTATCATCGTCACTTTATCATTATCACTCTCCATAACTCATTACATATTTGTTTTATGAAACGCTATATTAGGAAACAGAACCAAATCTAACCTCACTTTACTTGTATGCGCCACTAGCCAATTGATCGCACGGCTGCCTGCAACACGTTCTTTGTTTGTAGGTAAGTGACTAAGTCCATCCTTTTTTTGTGTCATACACATTTATTTGTAAATACTGAACTTGTTATTTGCTTGTAAGTTACACAGGTTTGTAGTACTCTAAAGCGCCTACCACAAACAAAATCTGAACATATAGACTACATTATAGTGTATGCAGTTAAAAGTGTATTAATATAGAAATGTTTAATTTTAATTTAATTTGTTTACTACATTTGGCATTTACTTATTTTTTTAATGTATTGCATCTATTATAGTAAAATATAATTATGTATAATATAAAAAAGTTACAAAATATTAATTATACAAACGTTTCAACATCATTATAACGTAATTTTGGTTACAATAACAAACTAATAAAATACACACTTTGTAAATTGGGGGACCCATTTTTCTACCAAATGGATGTATAATTGAATGTGGTCTTTAATTGTGGTTTATCGTGGGGCTGTAATACAAATTACTCATAAGCCAATATTGGCTTTAAACAAAAACACTTTTTTATGTTCCTGAAATGAACATATAACATAATTAGTGTAGGTATTACATTCTAGAGCACAAAATCAATAACTTTCAAACACAATCAATGTATATCATTAGCTAATATAGTTCGTATAATAGAGGTTGAAGTTTTGATGTAGATATTTGATTAATAAGCCAACAATGCAGTTAGTTGACGTATTCTGTATTTGGCAATAGCTGCTTACACTGTCAAATATTATTATTGTACGCACTTACAGCAAACTAAATAGAGAAACTCTCTCGGTTATAGTTTTTTTTCGTAATAAGTTGTTTGAAATTAAATTATATTGAGATATACATGTTAATATTACTAATAATACTCTGATACTGTATAATGAACTTATCAGCTACAGTAAATTAAAGTTTTCATTTAAACTTTAAAAAAGAATATGCATGATTCCACAGAGGATTAACTAAAAATTTATATTTCAAGAGTGTAATATTGTATGTATTCTTACTTTATAAAATACCATTTTAGAGGATTCAATCTAGATTTTTCTTTAAAAAAAATTATCCCAGAAGAACATTTTAAAATCTTATTTAGATAAATATCACAAACAATATATTAAAATTTTCTTCACTAAGAGTGGTTAGACATTTTTTTATAAAGGAATTGAGTTGGAAAATAGCTGTTTAAAAAAATATTATTTTAAAATATCTACTTTGGCCAATTTAATTACTCATTTTTGGAAAGTGCAGAAACTTTCACATACACAATCCCATACAAAGATTTCACTAAAATAAAAAATGTGGGCTGTAGAATGTTTTGTTTATACCTCGAAAAAATACCGCTTGGAGCTGCTAACTCTACCTGGCGACAGGTACTCGCCGCCGGCGCCGGTGCGAACTAAATTTCTAATAACTTTTTAACTAAATGATGCAAATTAATGACAATAATTGCACATTAAAGAGTAATATTACAGTAAATTACTGTAAATTTATATTTTTAAGTGAAAAATGTTCTTTGAATAAATACAGCATGTGTAGAAATTATTGGAGCTTCTAAAGTTTTTTTGAATTAAACTAGTCAACATGTTCCTATTGCTTTCATTTGGCTGATAAAAACTTTATACTCTCACGATTTCTTCCAGTAATGTAAAAAACTGTGTTTTGTTTTTAAAAAATCACAAAACGTTTTATTCAAATGTTATACAATCTCAAAATGTCGAAATTTTGAGGATGTGACATTTAAAATTTTGTTTTCCTAACTTCATCTAGTTATAAAATCAGTTTCAAGTACGATATCATATATTTAAAGGTACAGTGTTTTTTTTTAAATCTTAAGATGTGAAATTTAAAATACACTAACTAGTAGGAATATACCTCTAAAAATGTAATAAACAATTCAGAAAAAATCATTTAAAACAGCAAAATGTTAGTTTAAATAAACTTAATAAATGTTATTAAAAAATGGTTTTAGGTTATCCCATCGTTGATGTTGATCGTAAGACTTAAAATGAAGTAAATTGAATAAGAAGTGTTTTAAATACGTTTGATCAAGTTTTTTTACAATAATTTGAGGTATTATCGAAGTACAAAGGTCGTTAAAAATAAGATGTTAATAAATATTATAATTACAGAAACAAATGTATTTCGTTTGTATTCTGTAATATAATAAAACAAACAAAAATAAAGAATGGTATTAATATAGAGTGTGTGTTTCGAGAGGGGAGGAAACATCTGCCGGTTGCTCAAAAATAGAAAGTATAAGAGACTTTTACATGTTTAAATGTAAACTTATTTGTCCACAGAACTGCCCATGTTAGAGATTTTGAAAGATTTTGACCACAGCATAGCATTTACGGTCATAGATATACCAAAGTTACGTTTGTTATGCTATAGTCTAAACAGTGAAAAGATTTGTTGTGAAATTAAATTGGATTTTTCGCCTGTTTATTATTTAGATAGTTATTACTATTTTTTATATTTTGTGAGTGTGTACTTTTATAAATATATTGAAGTTTGATAAGTTTTAATTTTGTGTAAGAACTGCCTAATTGATCAAGGAAAAATGTGAAGATATTAAAATGTTTAAGTACTCATTTTAATTAGAACTATCATTTCACACTAAATTAACAATCAATAAGGTTGTTTTCCCAATTTTAAGTAAGGTGTTTTGTTGAAAAAAATAATTCTAATGTTTTAAATGTTAGATTACTTAAAACAAATTATAATTTTCTTAGATTCGAAGAGAGGATATCATTCTCACGTGGACGAAAAATTGACCTCTACTAGTTAACATTTATATTTCGACGAAAATGTATATATATTATACTTCGTGTCAAGAACAATGAGTGTACTTATGGTTGCTCGATGAAGAATATGTATATAATTATGTAAATAATTAACACTCAAGTTACAAAATACATATTTTCTTTTGTTCAACATAAATGCTCATCTTTTCTTTCATTAAAATTTAAAACAATTATTCAATGTAATTTATAAATTATAAATGTAATTTTACTACTATTAAAAGTAGGCCATATTGGATTAACTATTTTAAATTTTGGTATACAATAATGTTTGGTAGGTCACCTCAATTACATTTTAATAATGTATAATGATTTTATTTAAATTTCCTTTGCTTAACATTCTTTACAATAATATTTGCATAACAGGTCGGCCATATTGAATCAGCAATTTTAAATTTGTTTGGTAAAAATTATTGTTTTTAAATCATCTCAACTAGTTTCTATCAATTTCTTGTGAAAATTTTGTAAATTTTCCTTTTTTATTACTTTTTTTAAAAGATACATTTTCTAAACGTCAGCCATTTCGGATTAGCCAGTTTGAATTTTGAATATTTGACATCAAATATGGATTCAGGAACCTCAAAAACATGTATGCATAAATTTTCTAAAAACAATTTGCTTGAAAATATAAATTATTTTTATTGCTTAAATAATTAACAAGCCATTTAAAATCAAAACCAACTGAATAAATTTTTACCTGAAGAAATTTGATTTATAAACGAAATTAAAAGATTTTGAACAAATACAAACAGGGCAGATTTATTTCCAAACAATGTATGTTTTTTTGCTACGTCCCCTATTTAATCTCCAATATAATTATTTATTTATAGACCTAAAATGAATAATTAAGTTTAGATTAATGGACTAGATAATAATTTTTTAAAACGTACAAATAAGTTAAATCAAATTGACATAACTGTCCTGTCACGAGTCTGCCTACCCACACATGGGTTCTAAACAACGTTCATGTATTGTAAAAAACATAAAGTGTTCTACACATCACGAGTGGCCAATAGCTTGGGATATTAATTCCATTTTATTCACCACAACAAATGCATTTTATGAATCGATTGGTTCAGCTCTTTGGACTAATCCTTTTTCAATACCGGGTTCTAAATTCCAGCCAGGTTTTAATACAAAATAAATAATGCTCAAGGGAAATGTTATTGCCTTGTATTAATCTGATATTTCATAAGATTAATGTGCAGTAAAATTCAATGTAAAAGCGTGTATTATTTTACATCCAGGGTAGTTGAAAATGCTTAGTGCGTCTTAGTAGTTAGTATTTCATATATAAGAAAAATTTGAAGGTAGATGTGATTGAGGAACCTACCATATTTTTATGTAAAAATACTATTTTATTAAGATGTCACAAATTTGGTCAGCTATCTTGGATCCGCCAATTTGAATGTAACTTTTTTATAGGAAAATGGCCATTTAAAGTTTAATTTTAAGACATAATCAATGGTAAAAACGGAACATCCATACTTTAAGCCGCTCTGGAGATATTTGCATTTATTTACATTAAATAATATCATTTAAAGTAAACATGAAATAAAGTACATTAAACTTCCTACCTATCAAATTGTAATGTTGAATAAAATTTAATATTTTCAAACAATCAAATTATGAGCTATTAATTTATTGTACATACATTTTAACAATATAGAACAATAATAATAATTAATTAAAAATAGAGTACATTAAAAATCACTACCTATGAAAATTCAATGTTCAATACACATGAAAAAGTAACACCAAACTAAATAAAAACGAAGATAATGGTACAATAAATGTTTGCAAATAATCCATAGGGGAAAGAAATTACAATAAAAAATTTTCAATATGTTTTCCCTTCAGCTGATTGACAATGTGCTAATCTTACATAATAACAGCCAAGAAATGATACAAAATGAAATTATGTCGTAGAATGTGTTAGTTGTGTATGTGTGTACAAAATGAAAACATATACAGTAATTACTATAAATCAAACGCTTAGTTGGAAGCAATTATTCAATGTAATCTGTTGGCTCCATATTAAAGCCCAACAGCGTGAACGAGAGAAGCACCTTTGGTACTCAAAGTAACTTTGTTCGCCAAACTGGAACGATTATTACATTATACGAATGGAAAGCTTTATGTAAAGGAATAATAATTAGATTATTAACTTTACAACACATCATGTTTAGAAATTTATATAAACATGAATAACATTATTACTAATAACAATTTGATTATTTTGGTTAAAATATTGTTTCATAAAAGAAAGTATAATAATATTATTTTCAAACTTTGTTACAGACGTACAAGATTCAAATTATGTATCTATCACTAGCAACATGATAATTGTTTAGTCTCAATTATTCAACTACAGCTATTTTCTAAGCATGGATTTTAAAATTTTAAAATTGAATTAGTGCCATATTGTGGAATATGTTATTTCGAGTACGGTAAAATTGTAGTTTTTAAACTCTAATTTCTATTTCTACTGAACAAATAAAATAAATACAAATGTATATTTTTTTTATAAATTAAACTATTCAATTTATCTACATAACGTAAGAGCTAAACACTCGTACCAGTTCAAATGGCTTGCAAAACAAATATTGGATTACTGGTTTTAAACTCCAATTATTTCATTACTTGAAACCAGGAGGTAACATTAAAATAAATGTATTTATTTCGTATAAGTTATGGGAAATTTATATTAAAGAGAACTATATTTAGTAATGAGATCACATCAAATTCTTCAGGGCAAGTATCCACAAGGTGTGATTTTGTTCAAATTAAGTCTCATTGACTTCATTGAACTTGAGTGTAAAGTTACTTTTTCAGAAGGTAGGCAGAAACCTAATTGGACCCATGTTGTTAGAGATTTTCAAGACAAACATTTTCTTGAGATTTGACTTTTTATAAAAAAAAAAGTTTCAGGTCTTTTAATTCATCATTTAAATTGGAATGAAATCAAACCATTATTTTATGAAGTGACTGTATAATACCCTACGTAATAAGGTTATTATTTAATAGGTGTTTGAAAACCAATATAACCATGTAAATAAAGAAACTGTCGGTTTATAAGTTTTAAATAATAAAATAATACAAATTCATGACATTAATTCATATTGCCTGCAGCACTGACGGAATATTTTAAAAGCATATTATTTCAATGTTCATAAATTGCCACGTATGAATGAAAACAATTCTGAGTAATTATTATTGTGAAAATTATTAACAACCAAGCGTTAAATCACAGCTACTGAGTGTTCTACGAATAGCGCGAAAAATGTTTTCAGGGTTAATTGTTGCACTCAAATTTACATAAGTTAAACCCTTTTCTGGTTTATCACCAAACAAGCATTTTGTATGTTGTTCACAGCGATACTGAAACATACAAATTACATGTTTTGTTGGTGGTGTTCTTACTTTAATAAAACTGTTGTAACATATAATAGCGAACACGTTTCGAATACTCGAAATCAGCATTGTTTATGCAGAATGCCACTGGAGTTTAAGTGAACCGAATTTAACAAAGAGGAACTAAGTAAGTCAACGTTGATCTGTTTGGTTAAAAAATACCACCAAACTCAAGGCTGTAACTAATCTGCATAACCCTACAATATACCCTTTTAGGATTTGCAAAATGCAATCCTTAATTTTATAAAGTCTTTTTCGTACGACGGGACTTCAAAGCAAACATTGTTTCCTAAAACTAAACATTGTTATTATACCGAATCAATTTCCAAATACCTTACACACTACTAATATTGATTATTTGAATCCTAATTATATACTTAATCTGTATTTCAAGGGTCAAAACAGTTGGGCAGCATTTTTGTATCTCCTTTTGGCAATAATTTACGATATTGGTATATTTACTCTTCCATCATTTATATTTTGGCGCGGTTTTTGCTGAGTAGTGCCAGGGCTAACGTCAGCCACAATTTATTTAACCACAGTCTAAGTATCGGAAAGGTGTCAGACCCAAACGTGTGATTTATTAACAATACAAAATGTATTTAGTTTTTTTTCACGAAGTTAACTACACTAAAATTTGTATTTATTTATGAATCTGAAATTCGTTTCTCCGTATAGCCTACCAGAAATGAGTGTTAAATTTATTTTAAATTATATATAATTTCAGAAATTTATACACCACACAGATATTCTGCAAATAGTATTAAAATAAATTACCTACTTAAACCATTTTTTCGGTTGGATGGATACGATAGAATTACTAAATATAATACTGTGAACCTATCGAATATTCACGATAGAGCTGTGATTTGAAGCTCTTTGTTTAGAGAGAACACCAGCCATTTATCACTAGTTTACTGTTCATTATTAATATTTCTCAGACTTTCCAACACAGGTCTTTGAATACATTTTTTCACATTTTATAAACAGTTGCACATGTCTATTTGTACCTAACATAAATCCAATTTACATTATTAGGTTGTTGTTGATTTAAAATAACAAGAGATAATTGATGCTTAAACAGCCAAATAATATTTAAAGTGAAAGACAGTAATTTAGTATACACAACTATAAACGAGAAATTACTTGGAGAAAGGAGTTATAAAAATAAATATTAAAAGAAAGGTAATAGAACACGATGGAACTTAAACCGATCCCGTCTGTAAAAATACGGATTTGTATTATCTCTTAACTTGATGTGGCTATAGAAAGCATAAATTAAAAAAAAAAAACTACAGTTAAATCTTTTATTTTATATGTTGTTCTGTACTTAGTAAAATACAAAATGTATACTTCTTATTAATGTACAAAGCAATCAAGTAGGGAGTCCTACTATTACTGTCATTTTCGATATGTTTAGCTAAAATTAGATTTTAGGTGGATTTCTCAAGGAGTCATCTGCAAAACCGTAAAGCCTATTTAATGTTTAGTCTGAGTACTCTGCAAAGCTCCCCGAACTATCAACCTCATTATTTTACTTGGTAGTATCTAATAAATTAATAATAAAATATTACCTTTTATGTCCGTCAAGTGATCCACTTATGTGAAAAAACACACTACCGCGGTTTAGATGATATCACTCATCCATCATCAGGTGAAATTATCACTCCTAAGAGGTCGTCATTAACATTAAAAAATTGTCAGACATATAACAGCACAAATACAAATACACACAAACAACGTACACATTTAACACAAATTGGAACACCCGTCACATGTGGTCATCACAGATGCGGAGTCAGAACTAAGGTCAAGATCCCCTCCAAACATCGATGATAATCCCCACTCCTATATAAAGTCATTTGGTACTTTCATTGCAGTGTCAAATATTAAGTTGGAATTGAACAATAACTTGTCATTTAGGACACTATGCGGTTCCATTTTTACTGCCTTGTATATCTCAAATTCTTCATATACCTTCATATGCCTTGGTAGTATCTATTAATGTTTCAGCTATTATACTATTCAGATTAGTTTTTAAATGTTTGTGTAAAATATTTCCAACTTCTATATAAACTGCCTATAAATAAAAGTCAGGTATAAAAAAGAGTAATTTGTTCATGTTTGTTAATAATACATTATTGTTATACTCATTTAAGACACGATTTATATTTTAAACGTATTTTAATTTAACTGTCAACCTGGAAAAAAAAATGTATGTAGATTAAATAGATTATAAAACAGCTTTGATTTATATTTCACTGTATAATAGTATATTACATTTAATGGTAACTAAGTTATTTAGTGCCGAAGGTTTACAAGGGACACACATTCCTCTCTATAAACAAGTATGGTTATAAATATATTCTGGAAGGTACTTTGACTGGAAGGTTCCTTCTTCAACCAATCCACAATATTAACTTTTAACACACATATCAGATAAAGTTATAATTTAATTTTTTTTTTTAATAAGGAAGCTGAGTTTAGAAGTGATCATTAATCATAATACTACATCAGTTACATACTATACTATTGTTACACCAGTTGTTGCCTTTTAATATGTGTTTACTATATTTACTGACAACGGCAATATACTGGTATAACTTTGTCAGTGCCTATACATTTACGTTTAAGTTAGTTTTATGCTATCTATGATATTGATTATTTTATTTACATTGCATACATGATATTTGAAAGATAATACAATTTAAATGAAATCATGTCAGAATGCCTATATAAGTAGAAACGTATAGTTTAATATTATAACAGTGAAATACATTTAAATTGCTTTCGTGCAATTTACAAAGTTCATGCAAATGTAAGAGCAATAGTTGAATAATTTATTTCATCCGCTCGCTTTGAGTTTTACTGCAAAATTCTATTTGGGAACACTTTGTACCAATATAATGTAATATATATTTGCCTAGCTTTACGTCCTCGTGAAAATTAAGTTAAAATACAAAACAAGATT
Source organism: Philaenus spumarius (assembly GCA_018207615.1). Classification (NCBI taxonomy): domain Eukaryota; kingdom Metazoa; phylum Arthropoda; class Insecta; order Hemiptera; family Aphrophoridae; genus Philaenus; species Philaenus spumarius. Next base: position 13,602 of record JAGFPH010005916.1, read on the forward strand.
AAACCTTGCAAATTAACCAGATATGCAAGGAAAATATGTTTTCTATTGTTAGATTTGCAAAAACAACTGTAAAAAAATATTTCAAATTTGTATTGCTTGGAAGTACAGAAAGGGTCGAGATATTTTTTTGTGTAGTATTTATTAAAATAACTAACATATATGTTACCTTTTTATTCATAGTTAATATATCTGGAACATTAAAATGTGCAGAATTTATATCAAAAAGGTGTAACGTTATTATTTTATTATATTTCGGTGTGTTTTCAAAATGTAAGATTATCATTTTGATTTGGGGGTGACCTTATCATGTAAGTTTTATTTTTACTTTTCTGTTTACCTTTATGAAGTTTATATCTTTAAACCATGTATGGTTTTTCTTATTTGGGGGCTCCACCAGATTCGACTTACGAATCATTCTTTGCTTGGCTTGAGAGGTCTGACTTACAACTAATTGGTTGAAATAACTTCAGAGACGTTTGATGGTTTCAGTTAAATGTATAATTAATAATACAAGATTGTACATGACATATGATTCATTTGATATCTACAATTTTTCTAAATTAGTAACATTTAGTATTTTTATTGAATTTATTGAACAAAGATTGAATTAACATAATACTTAATGACAATTGTTCTTAAGAAACGTACAAATAATTTAATTTACAATTTCTTAATGTTTCATTTATAAATTTGTCTCTTTCTCTGAATTTTAATTAATGATAAATTACTGAATTTACTAAACTAGCTTAGTCATAATATTTTGATAATAATTATTATATTTAATGTGTATTGTTGTTAAGGGAAACTGTACTAATTAATTACTATGCAGTTTCCTTAACATTTAATATATAAAACTTATTCTTTATTAAAATAGGATAAACAAAATATAGTATAAAATTATTGAAACTAAAAATTTGTTAATTAAGTTAAAATAATTCTTTGCTTTGAAACCTTATCCTAAATAGCAGTTTCTGACCTTTTAAATTCAATCGGAATCTCCTTTAAACTGCTTATTAGGTATTAATAAAATCCTTGGCAGCTAATTCTCTATAAAGAAGACCCGACCAAATTGCTTAGTTAGGCTACGGCCACGCTAGGCGACCTGGTCGCAGCGACCCGGTCGCGGAGAATTTTTTATCCGCGACCTGGTCGCGGGTAGGTGCCACACTTAGCGACAGTCGCGGTAACACAATTGTAAAAGATGACTTCTTTCCAGGCCCGTAGCCAGCCATAGGGCCCGACGGGCCCGGGCCCCCCCCCGAAATTCCGTGAACCCTAAAATTTTCCTAAAGATGTGAATCATGTTTTAAAAATATGTCTATCGATAACAAGCCATATTTTTTATGACAACTTCACGCCTGTGAGACATATATAATATCTCTATTAGAACATTTGAACAGAAGATTACTTTTTGATCTGGATCGATTATTTTGAATCCGATCATCAAAAATTGCGTGTGAAACATAAAATACGCTTTAATATCTATTAACAGTTTTGGCAACTCTTCCGGTCACAACGGCAAATGTGGAAAGGTCATTTTCGACAATGAAAAGAATCAAGACTTACTTACGTAACTCAACGGGCAACGAAAGACTTAGTACACTCGCCGTACTGTCAATTCATGGAAACTTAGGTATCGATCCGAATGAGGTTCTTGAGATTATGGCAGCAAAGAAATCGCGAAAGTAAAAATTTTAAATTTTGTCTACTGAAATTGACGCTTTTGTTTGACAATTAATGTGTACGTGTGCGTGACTGACAATTAAAATACAGTGATGATATTAATAACAATAAACCAGTTTTTCACTAATGAGTCCAACTTTAATAACAAATATCCTTACAAGACACCCATCAACCATTTCCGCCCCCCTGCCCCCAAAAAATTATTACTACGTTTTGGGCCCCCTCCAAACCAAATTTCTGGCTACGGGCCTGCTTCTTTCAATGAGGATATGATTGCTAGTGATTGCCGAATATCTTCTGAATAGTTTGCATGTTTTCTTGCTTCAATTGTCTTATTGAAAATGCTTTAACAAAGTAAAAGAGTACACTATTTACGTTGAATAAAAACCTAGCATAAGCTTTTGGGTTTTAGTCTTAGCTCTAGCTTTCGTTATTAAGTCAAAGCTTTTAGTCTTAGTACTAAGTACTTAATATTTGTTTAATATTTTTTAATTGCTTAAATCAAATACAATTCTATTAAATAATGGATACTAATTAACTCATACACCGCCCTTTGCTTATAGCCCGTCACCTATCAAATACGCCACCGTAAACTTTATTCGTAACTTTTTATAGGCCTAATCATTAAACGGTTTAAAACTTTGTATAGGAACTCCATTTTGTATAGTTTTTTTTTATACAAATATTGTTTATAGGTACCGTACCTATACATTTTATTAAAATCACTTGAATATTTTAAAAGAAATTAAGTTTTTACGGAAGAAATGTACCGTACACTTTCAAATATTGAAAACGCGTGTTCAGTAAAAGTAAAACCCCATTTTATCTAAAAATATTGACCAGATTTAAATAAAATTAATACTAGATATAAACAATATATGTTTAAACATACTGTAGAAAAATTAAGTTCCTGTGATAATTTTTAGACCGTTTAACGATTAGGCCTATAAAAATATACCAATAATATTAACGGTAAAACGTGTTTGACTGCCTCCAACCACTCTCCAACGCGCCTGTGAGTTATTGTGAAAATTTGGTGAGTTATTAATCAAATGACGTTACAGATATTCTAAAATAATTGAAAAAGTTTTTCATAATTTCTTAATCCTCAGTGACAGCACTAAAACACCTAAAATAGGCCTTTGAGCGTATAACGAATGAAACGTACATTCTATTTCTCCTTTTTTATTTTGCGAATTTAATAAGTATAAAATTGTGTAATAAGATTGTGTAGTAAAATAATAATAAAAACTTAAATTCTTCATTCTTATCTTCATTTGGCAACTGCTCCCAACCCTCAATAACAATTGTAGCAATTTGACATCTCTATTGCTGTAACCCTTTAAATTTATATCCCAAAGAGGTCTACGAAAACTAATTTAATTGATAAAAATATCAGTGCCAAAAGGCATGATTATTCCAAAAATAGAAAAGTGTTAACACTGAACTAGCATCAAAGCGCATATAAAGCAGGTGGAGCAGAGAAGGGTGGGGGAAGACATGTAGCGACCTGTCGCCAAGCGTGGCCGGCTCCATAAGATAACATGGGGAGCGTATTTGTCGCCGCGACCAGAAAACGCTCTCGGTCGCGTTCTATTTGATGTCGCTGGTCGCGGGTCGCCTAGCGTGGCCGTATCTATATCATTCAATGCATTCCACTTTTTTTCTTTGTCGCAGCGACCAGGTCGCGGCGACCAGGTCGCCTAGCGTGGCCGTAGCCTAAGTGTTGCTCTTAAATTATGAATTTATTTTATATTATTCCACTTACTATCTGATTTACTATATGATTTTACTTTAATTATCTGAATATGATTTTGTTTCTTTAATTTGCTTAACCTCGAGATCAGTCTTAACATAAATTGAAATTTTTAATTTACTTACATATTTGTGATTTTCCCTTTCACTCACTTTTAAATGGATTTTTTTGATCTTCACTTTTGATAACTTTATTTAACACATGCATTTTATTTATATTCGCAAATTCACTGAACACTATATACTCGTAATTTTGTAATGGCTCCTGTTTCCTCGAATGGGCTCCAAATTTGGTCCTTGGGTAGAATCCCGTAGAGTGATGTGTAGTTACTTGATTTTTTCATTGGCTGATGATTACTTATTGATAACTTAATCGGCGATTCTTTTACTTTAGTTAATTTTAATGTTTTAGGTTGAAATATACATTGTAGTGTTGTAGTGATAAGTGAACTGTGTACAAGAATCTAAACATGATTATATCCCTCTTAAGATTTTCATTACTTATTCTTTACTTCTATTCTTTCAAATATAGTATTTGTTTTGGTTATATAACTAATAATGTTACAAACTCGACTTTGCATACGGCAAATGAAGAATATCATTCAATCTTTTCACGATTGTAATCATTAAATTGTGGGAATGTAATCATTTAAAAAATCATTTATTTCCTATTCCACTCGAAATACAAGCTTCTTTGAAAGTTTCATTAAAAAGAGTAATTTTTGATAAGTTAGTAGAAAAACAGAAACTTCACATATAAACACAATATAGTATGTAATACAGACTAGGCTAATATTAAATGAAAGGTAATAACAGTAAAATAAAACTGGCTAAAACAAACAAAAAATAATAAAAGTATTATTTATTTAACTGGCCAGTATTAAAAAAACTTTTTCATACATGTATATTAACATTTGGAAAAGTCATAAAATAAAATATAACCTGTTCCGACGAAGATAGCAACCAAAAAAAGATGATTACTAGATGAAAAGGAGAGTATGACATATGCACTTAATAATAACTAGTTATGATAATAATATAAATAGTGAATTTGGAATTGGAAAATAAATTAATGATTAGTTTAAATAATTTTAAGACATTCCTTACAACAATAGCGCAGTCATTATATATTGGAGTTTTGATATGTTCCAGTTACTGTAAATCAAATTTTAATTGTTTTTATAAATTTAAAATTTAAATAATACTTTGTTAAAAATATTAAAGTGGTACCACATTCCTTATTGTGTAATATTTTTTAAATTAATTAAATTAATTAAGCCTTTTTATAAATCTTAAAAAATAAGTTAATTTATGTAAGTACTTCTTTTTCACTATGTATTTTTCATTATTTATTACACATTTTCTATATGAACATCTTTAGAACAATGATGAACCATTATAGTACTTTTATAACAAAATAAATCTGTATTACAGTATTAATTATTGGATATAAATTGTAGATGGTAAAATATTTATTTTGATTAACATACAATAATCGAAGCTAAAATTTCCTACTTTATTGTGAATCAGTTATAGCTCAGGCAGCAGGGAGTTAAAAATGAAGTTACCTGGAAAAAATGCGGGAGAGATGAAACATGGTAATATAGTACATTTTGACATCCTAAAAAACATACTAAGTTTGCGATCCCCACCACTTTGAGCTTACGCCACCATCTTGGAAAATGGTGCCAAATTCAGGTTTTTTCCAAATAATTATAGACAATATAATCTAAAAGTTTTGTTTTTAAAGATTTTCTGTGAAATAAACAGTTTTGTTAGTAAAGCAACTGCTTAAACACCAATACACCAATTAACTTCCTTGTCTGGGTATTCTGGGCATAACATAAATTCTTTTTGTAAATATGAATGTCTATTTTTTAATAAAGTTTTATTGAACTGATTTCTAACATGTTCTTTAAACTATTGCCGAAGGAAAAGTGGTGTATGTCTTGTGAATTTAAAATATCGTAGTCTCTCTAAAGAAACTTACTGCTCTGCGCTCATGCGGTAACATTTTTTTTGGGGTGACAAAGTGACACTTTCCACCCTCAAGATACAAATAACTATTAAAAGTTTAAAAGAATTTATAACTTTTAATCTTATATCAGCAATTTTCATAAAATTACCTTTGATGTTTGCTAATTCCTTCAACTTAAATAAAAAGGTAACTAGAATGTCAAAATAATTTCATTTAAACTGGATAAAAGTAGGCCATCCTAAACCGCTGCTAAATTAAAAAAAAAAAAAACATAAATCTGTAACAATTCAGATTACATTATAGACAAAATAGTAAGTTTCTTGAACTACTGGATGATTTTATAACGCAGCTTTGATGATTTAACTTATTAGTTAATAACAATATGATATAGATATTTTACAGAAGTATAACATATTACCCTCATTTTAATGGAGTTAATGTACCTATATATTTTAAACTAAAATGCTAAGTGAATGAGGATTTACAAAAATTGTCTACGACAATTATTTTTCAAATGAAATGTACCGATGCCGTACCTTAAGTTTGCATGAATCAGAGACAACATAGACAAGACCTAGAGTAGGATGTCCACTGTCCAGGCGAAAACAGAGCGTGCATTCTACACACAATTTAAACCAGTAATAAATATGCTATAGAATTTTATTTTATTTAAATATGGAATAAATTCACTGAAACGAATCATTCGGAGATGAAATCGATTTAGAGAAACTGGCGTTATTTACCCACAACATCTCCCTGCATATCGCAAATACCACATTTAAATGTTGATCGGTTTCGTTTGTCATTTCTTTAATTCCCTAAAAAGTTAATAACTTTGTACATTTTATGGATAATTTAGTAAAATTATTGAATACATCATTAATTAAAAATTCACAGAAAATTTGGCACACATAAATTTGACTTTTGTTGCACAGAGCATATTAATTAATCACTGTAATTACCATCAACTTGTACGAAGACATGATATAAAAGTTTGCTTTTACCAAATTTTTCTGGGCTTTAATGAAAAAGATCACAAATAAATATGCTTACAGGGTGCCAATATTTCTGGTTACAGACTTGATAATTGCATTACTGAAAGATTTCATCTATATAATGGTACGACCGTCTTCAGTCCAAAACCTGTTTTGGAACAATACTTTTTTCATATTGATATTTATGTGAAAGACATTGTTTTATGTAGGACGATTTTCGAGATCTAATTATTGTTTCCAATTGTAAAATTAACAGATTAGGTGATATTTTAAAGTAGAATATAGAACTAATTTATTTCTGTAGCTCTTCTGTACACTGTAATTTTAATAAAACTCGCACTCACTACTAAAATATCACCCTTTTTTATTTACTGGCTTTGTATTCATTAAAAAACAGAAGATGATAATAATTTTATCGAAATTGTAGCAGAGGTATATTAAAATTCTAGGACATACAACTTAAATCAACTTTGAATATTTTTTTAAAGAATAATTCACTTCGGACTATATAATGAATGTAAATTAAATGTATAAACGCAAGTCATCATACATTTTTGTAATTTATTTCATTTTGAGAATTATTATATTGAAAATTGTTCTTTTTAAAAATACAAGCATAATAAATTATAGTAGGCCTACTAAAAAATAGGCCAATTGTAGAAGGCCTACTACAAAATTTCTTAGGAAATTACCATCAAAATAGAGTGGCACACTATTCTAAATATAAAAACATTGAATAAAAATTTAGAAAAAAATGTATTTATCAATTTATTACAATAGAGGAACTAGATTTGCGAAAATAATTTACTTTATAGTGAACGCTTTGTGAGAACATTATTTTCAGTTTGGGGTTTCAAATGGGAGAGTGGCCAGTAGGTAGGTAAACAATATTAAGTAGTAGGTCTATACGGTTTTGTAATATGTTTTTAAACGTAAGTTGTATAAAATTATTATTTAGTAAATACTTTTGAAGATAAATATTTGTACAGTACGTTTTTAGCGGTATTGCTAATTATTTAATAATCTTTTGGCGTAGAGTACGAACCATACAATGTGCTTATTTTGTAAAGAAATGTCTATTTATTTAATTAAATCATTAATTATTTGTTAAAGATTAAACTCGTTAGAGAATTTTCTGAGTACATTTTACATACAATACTATTCATAGTGCAACACATGAGAATCTCAATACTTCCCATGCTTCACTCACTGAGATTTCAGTATAGTAAAACGTAAAATACCTTCAATACATTTACCGCTCTAGTAAATATTTTGTTTTGTAAATTCCACTTGAAATCTGTCAGCTCAATTCTAATATAAAGTGAAATATAAGTAATGTTGGTTGGAGAACAGTGCACAGAAAAATATTGCATATAATTTCAGTAATTTTTATTATATCCTATTTATGGAAGTACCCAGGATTTTATTTGAAGGGAGGGGGACACTAGCTTGGATAAAGTAAATAATCCTTAAACTGTTAAAAACATTCATCCTTGGTGGTGTAATAATGAAGACAATCTAGTAAGCTGAACTTGTGCACTTTATCAGGTCAATAATAGATTTTATTAAATTCCTTGTTCATAAAGTATTTGACTGAAGTCCAAATAAAGTGAAATAAGAATTGAAATTGGTTATTCTTAAATCTAAATATCGTTTCATAACTTCCTGGGTTATATTATAATATACCGGTAGGTATATTTAACACTTTAACACTAGTACTAATAAATGGTATTATCTTAAAATAAATAGTAGTAACTTTAATGTATACCATATTGCGTTTTGTAGAATTCAGATTTGCCTTCAATAATGCCGGGGATTTTTGGTCTTGCTGGAAAATCAAATTTTAACTATATAATAATTTTTAAATATAATATATAGTTAAATTCTCATAGTCTGGTGAAATCCATTATAGCAGATCATAATGTGTTCGATCAATACACTCTATGCACAATTCACTATTATTAGGAATTATTGTTAGCTGACATGTGCATACAAAAATACTAATAGGGGAGGGGGCAGCTGTACTTTAGTGTTGTTTCTTCAATGATTGTAGGTAGTTCTTTCATTTACTGTGTAAAATAGGTTGTACTTTTATTTATTATATAGTATAGGTTGTATTTATATATATCGTGAAGTATAGGTTTTATTTGCATTTGTTGTGCAGTGCAAATTTTATTTGTATTTATTGTGCAGCGTAAATTTTATTGATTGCGCATTGAAGGTTGTATTTACTGTGTAGTTAGATTGTATTTGTACTTATTGTGTAGTGTTTTTTGTATTTATGTTTATTTGTAGAATTGTTTGTACTTGAATTAACTGTGTATTTATTATGAAATGCAAATTGTATTTGCATTTATTTTATAGTGTAGGTTGTATTTGTGTTTATTGTGTAGTATAGATTTAATTTGTTGAGTAGTGTAGGTTGTACTTTTATTTATTGTGTAGTGTAGGTCTAGATTGCATTCATTGAGTAGTGTATGTTTTACTTGTATTTATGAATGATGTAGGTTGTACTTTTTAGTGAGTAGTGCATATTGTGCTTTAATGTACTTCAAATGTGTTTTTAATTAATAATTATAAACAAATTTAATTCAAAATAATAATGTAATATTTTATTATTTAACCATTATTTGTACAAACAGTATAACACACTGCCTATAACAATTAGTATTATTCGATAATTATGTAGCCACTGCTGTTGTACCTACATGAGACACTGTCAAGTATTGCACATTGCCACTCTATTACATGACATGAAATAAGTTACTAAGAGTTGAAAATATTTTAGTCATAGTTTAAATAAATTTTTCTTTGATCAAAGTTTATTCTATTGCCTTATGCGTATTGCATGTCATTCTTTGTGTTGTAGTTAAATTTTGTTTAAATATTATATCAGGATTCGGTTTTTAACGTGTAAATTACTCTTATAAAATTTAAATAATTTCAATCTGCACACTCTGTGAGAATTTTAAAACTTTTGGTCAACTTTTAACAGATATTATAATTTCGGTTTGATGATGTTTTATAGATAATTAGGTGACCTTTGACTTATTGTTTGAAAGTTCTTCTTTTTTGTTCTAAATATAATGTTTTTAAAGCATTTCTGGACATGGATATGCTCCGCTTATTTATTGTATTAACTCTAGACCTATTTCAGTTTGTCATATATTCTAGTTCGTTATTCGGTCTGTATGCTACTGAATTCACAATTCTGTTTCCAATGTTTGTTTATATTCAAGTTGGTTATTATATATTATGTTCACAAATTTATTCGTTTCTAAAAGTTTATGTTTGATTTCTTGTAATATGTTCAGGTTTTCTTTATTTATTATAAGTAGTTTACATTTGTGACATTTTGAAAAGTCTGAAGTTGTATGTTGTAGACGAAAAGGCCGCAACTATATAAAACGATAAAAACGTTTTTGATAAGTACCGTTATAGTTTACTGTACATTTTATAAAGCAGCAATGAAGACGTTAAGCATTGTCTTCCGAGTTGCCTTGTTTTTAAATTATTTTATTGGAATTGAGAAATACGTGTATATTAACATAAGTATATCAAATAATTACATTTAACCTATAATGCAAATAAATAAATATGGTACATACTAAAACAGTCCAGAATGTGTAATGCAGCCTAATATCCTGGCACACATTCATTACAAAGAGCTGTTTTTAATGCGACAGCTACTATTTTAAATAAATTTGTGTTTACTCTTAATGTTCCTTGAGGTATTTTAATATTGTCTTTGTGTAAGTTACTAACACCAACTTTCTCTTTTTATACTTCACTATCACTTCCAAATTTACTTTTAAATCTAAGCACGCAATACAAAAGTAACAAAACTATCTCTATTAAATTCAAAACATACCTAAATGTAACTGAATAGCACTCACTAAATATGCACGTGTTAATCCTTAAATTTATTCAAATAAATTCGATTGCTTTGTCTGGAGATTATATATCTAAAGGCAAAAGAAAGTGTTGAATAAGAAGAGACAGAAATAAATTACTTCTGAAATAAGGTTTTAATACACATTTAGACAGATAATTCTACATAAATTCCTTACGGAATCAATTATAAGATTTCTACAAAACATAAATGTAAAAATCCCTAACCAAAACGTTTCCGCTTTACAGGACCATCAAAAATCCGTACTTTGATCAGCAGAATAAAGCAGAAAATAAGTAATTTTTAAGCTTTAATCTTAACAGAAATTTTCTCAAAACGTGATCACAAGAAAGAAAAATCAACAATATAACATTATGCAGTTTAAAATTAATATCGCTGATGATTTCAGAAGAAAAGCTAAATCTAAGAAAAGTAGTTATATATTCTGTGTAAGCTTAACGAAAATTAATGTATTAGTTAGGGTATTGAAATTAAACCCGACCACATATAATTATTCTGTAAGCGAAATTTATTTATGATCACTTTCTGGACTGAATTAATCGTTTTTAAGTCATATTTATAAATTTATTTCATTAGTTTTTTAAATGGGGAATTTTATGTTTTTAAGTAATAGGCCTACTTACTATTATTATTTTTGGGAAAATATTGTTTTCCTATTTAAATAACATCAAAATGTTAAAGATGATACATCTGTTATTTTTTACAAGGGTTACATCCAGTAGGTCACTCAATCTAATTTATAAAACATAGTAATGATCGAACACGCTTGTCACCTTATCACACCAGAAATGTTGGGAAATGTTAGGCAACACATTGAGTCCAGGTTTTTGGGAAAATTATAACTTTGATTTGGCCATTATGTTGGATAGAGTCAACATACAGACCTCTAGTTTGCGCCAATCTTCTTTTTTTTATCTTTTTAAGACTTTTAAAATGAGGTATCACTCAATAGGGGTTCTCATTTAAAATTGTCGACTTACTCTCAAAATACCCTATTTTTTGGGGAGGGATTGAAATTTACGATACACCAAAAAAACAGAATTTTTGGTATGTTAACAATCCCCAAAGCAAATCTGTCTATTTCCATTAATAAAACCCCTTAGAACACCTGGTATAATAAGCGGAATATGTATATTATCACTTTCTCAACTATATGCAAGCCCTCTTTATTCCTAATAACATCTTTCCGAGAGAGTTCATTCATTATTCAAGAGTACTTAGGTACAAACCTGTACGCTTGAGGTTGCTGCGGCTAATCTGTTTATAAATTCTATTAAGCTCCTGTTTTACGCAGTCTCTTCTAAGAGCACTAAAAGAGTGATTTATTTTAGCTGTTAATTTAATAGTAGGATTGCAATAGCGGATGATTGTTCATTAATCTAAACATTTTAAAATATTTGTGTTGTAACTAGTAGTTATTTTTATAAATATAAATTGTTCCCGTTAGATAAATATGAATTTTAGAATTCAAATAAATCATTTATACATTTTTAATTTTTAAACAATTTGAAATACAGACCATGCTTTTTAACGTTTGCGTTTAGGGAATGTCGGGTAGTATGGATTAGTGGCCAGTGTCTCTGTTCATTTTAATTTGTTTTTGCACAATTAACAGTGAAGTGCTGAGTCCCTCGAAATTCTTCTAGTTACGAAAGAGTACGTGTGCTACATTTCGTATTCAACAATATTGATCTAATTTGTGGTATAATTTTATTATATTGATAGTTGATTGGTTCTTAATTAATGTATGCCCTATTGAATAACCTAAAGCACTCACGCCTCCACACCCACATCCATATTTTTTAGAACAGTTAACTACAATAACCAACTTAATATCGTCTGATCCTAGCAAATTTGCCCTAACGTGCCTAAAGCAGTTTTACTTCAAAAACTTCCGATTAAAAGAAAGATTATATTTATTTCAGTTCATACGTATTATCCCCTCATCAAATTAATGAGTTTTCGGAAGTCTCAAAGGAAACCTAACTATCTAGAAATGTTGTAAATAAAACGTTTTTTCCGACTAGAAATAAATAACATATTTAAGAAAGTTTCAAGATTTAGATGATCATTCAATTTTAAAGGCCTGGGCTCAAAGACTTTTCACACCTTAGAAGAGAAAACACAGATAGGTTGATTGAAACTGCACCAACAACGTTCTTCCGTAGCAACTTGTGCATACAAAGATGAATAAGAAAGCCAAAAAGCTTCAAAAAAGTTATTTCGAAAATATAATTTTGCTTGAGAGTCGCATTTAATGTCTATTCCCTGCTCTTGTCAGGAAGGATATCTACAACAATTTCGAACCGACATCCAGTTAGTACAGTGAAGTCAGTTGCGCACTAAGGACATGCTCATGCGCAGAACTTCTTTAATAATAGGCCTTTTAGTACACTTACCGTTTGTCTACGACTGGAACCGAACCAGAGACATCTAGTGGTCAACGAACGAACTAAACTTACTAATGTATTTTTATTTGTAAAGGCCCTCGTTAACGAGCAACAAAAATGCTACATTGCCGGCAATAATTCTGAAAACTGTGGGCCAGCAACATTTCCAGAAATGTATTGCCGCAACATGACCGAGCAATGTGTAGCCAGATATGGCCCGTCTACATTTCGGCCATAGTGTTGCCCAAGAATTTATCGCGTACACGTGGTAATAATGGCTGAAAGTGAAGAAGTGCTTGTTAGTGCAGCATACATAGTAATTAACAATTACAAGAAGAAAAGGGAAGAATGTGGATTCGACCATACTTAAATAAACGATAAACACTTCATAATTTAAGCAAAGAATTGGTTCTTGATAATTATTTATTCAAAAACTTTACGAGAATGTCAAAGAGTGACTTCGAATAATTACTTAAGATAATTGGACCAAATATTGGAAAAAAAGATACAGTAATGAGAACAGCTATCACTACAAGATTAGCAATAACACTTACATTTTTGGCGACTGTAGACTCCTATAAGTCTTTAACGTACTTATTCAGAGTGTCCGATTGTTCTATTTCTCACATTGTACCAGAAGTATGCACAGCTTTAATTCAACTATTGAAAGAAGTAATTAGAGTAAGTGAAAATCTCTTTATTTTGATGAAGTACAAATTATGTTAATGTTAAAAAACCAAGTTTATAAAAATCAGTCATGTTGATTGCTTTGCGGTTAAACAGTTTGATTAATTATTCCAAAACTTTTGAAACAAGGTCTTCGTAAGTTGAAGTAGCAGTCGTGTCTGACTTTTGGTCTGATTGTATTTGATATTTGACATTTTGTAAAAGTAAATTTGTGAATGGGGCATTTGTCGTCCAGGCCTCAGTTTGGAGACTGTATTCAGGAGTAGCACTTGCCTGTCTTAAGGGTGGAGAAGTAACGTCTGAATAGGAACTGTTTGAAGTACCAGCGGATTGACACCAATAGCCAGTAGAGCCAAGTTCTGTAGGTGTAGAAGTGATGCTTTGTGTGAGTAGTGAAGTTGGAGAGGTAAGGTTGGTCGAGCTGGTTGAATTCCCATTTAACATCTTCAAACCTGCTTTAAATAAAATTTTGCTAATTTGAAACTCCACATTAGCGCGAATATATTTGTCATATTTCATTAGCTTATTAGCTATGTGTTCTCCAAAACCAAAATATTCGTTTTTCATTTTCCCACTCGCTTCATTTATAATATTTACAGCCTTCTCAAGTGTTGTATCTGAGAATTTTGACTTCCTTTTGTTTGTTGGAGCGTTGGTAGGAGTCGGAAAAGGTTCCTGAAAAAGTATGGAGTCAGTTGTACCTTCTGGGTCTATACTTTCGCCTTCTACACTTCCTGTTATCTGAAAAAAACAATAAATGATAAACACTGTACACTATTTAAAGATATATTAAAATTTAAAAATTGGTACTTCAGTAATTAGGTAAAGAAAAAGGAAAGATTTTCTGAATGCCACTCCCCATATGCTCTTTTTTTAACACCAATATATTTTCCAAAAACATTTTAGATTAATTAATTGATTCTTTTCAGATACCTTATTTTGAAGAAGAATGGAAAACAATTGCTAAGGACTTTGAAGATCGCTGGAATTTCCCACACTGCCTTGGGGCAATGGACGGAAAACATATTGCAATTGTGTGTCCACCTAATAGTGGAAGTAAATACATAAACTATAAACATGTTTTCAGTATCGTATTGTTTACAGTAGTTGATGATAATTATACATTTTTGTACGTTCATGTGGGATGTCAGGGTAGAATTTCTGATGGTGGAGTTTTCAGGCATACAGCTCTAGGTAAGGCTCTTTTGGATAATACACTAAACATACCCAAAGCTGAAACTCTCCCTCGTTTTGCCGTGCGTCAAATATAAAGCAATTATACTCTACTTTGTCACTTTTCAAAAATCATTTGTATTGTTCCAAAGATATGGAATTTCCTCTAAACCTTTGCAATTGGACAGATTTCAACCAATAAAACAGCACATTTTGCGTTCGAGATGTCTCTAAAGGCGTATATTGAGACGCGATTGACGCATGTGGGATGACATGACGCGAGCTGCGTCATTATTTAGGAGTATGATTGTAAAGTTTAGCCATACTGTGTTGCGCCTAGAAAGAGGCCTAGAATTATAAAGTTGATGGCCTATGTGCTTAAATATTGACGTAGAGTTTTAATATTTTTATTTTATATTTATGTATATGTTATTTATAAATGTTATAAATTTTAAATAAATCCGATGAATATGTTTATAAAAAAACAATTTTGAATAAAACATATTAATTGATAGTTACGCGTTCATAAAGCTGATAGCCTATTTAGTTAAAAATTATCGTAGATACTTAATTTTTTATATTATATTTATACATATATTTTTTATGTGTATTTTAAATTTCATACAAATTAGATGTTTAGTTATAGAGAAAATTTATTTTTAATCAAGACAAGTTCATCGTTACTGCTTACAGGCTAATACGCTAGTCTTAAAGAAATGGTGTTCGATAAAAACAAAATTTCTCTAAAAAATAATCTTCCTATTTGTAAATAAATACTTTGTATAAGATGGAATATAAAATCGTAGCCTATTTACTTACAATTGTATCTGTTTCCGCTGTGTTTCCGCTGTCTATTCCTAGGTCTGGTCTGTCTCGAGAGAGTATAAATGATATTGCGTCATACGCAAACCAAGTAGTTTGTTTTCCTCCTGAACTACCGCTTTTCTGTTTCTTGCTTTCATTTTTTGCGTAAGTTCGCAGGCTTCTGATTTTTTTATATGCCTCATCACTACTTATATGAAATTTATTGGCTATGAATGCCCAACCATCTTTCTTGGCATTCCGATCTTTGTATTCCTTTGCCCCAACGTCCCATACGGCTGGATTTAAATGAATTTAATTTATAAAATCGATAACTTTATCGTTTGGCCAATTATTCATTATGAACCTTAAATTTTTACTAAAACAAAATACAAATAAAATGACCTCAATGATACACAATAAATAAAGTACACAACGTTCATCAATTTGACTTCAAAGCAAGGGCAGACAATTGAACATGGCCGGGCAATATTTACGTATTTTCGCTCAGGGAACGATAAGGGCAGACAATTGAACATGGCCGGGCAATATTTACGTATTTTCGCTCAGGGAACGATATCACCGGCAACACCTCGGCCAGTAGTTGCAATACAGGAAATATGGCCGAGCCATACGGATATATTGCTGGGCCATAGGAATATATTGCTGGAAATGATTCCGGATGTTGAGCAATATTGCCCAGCAATTATTGCCGACCACATATTGCCGTAAAATGTTGCTCGTTTACGAGCGCCTTAAGAAAGAATGTTGTTCGTTGCCAACTATTTACCATCAATTCATAATTTTTCATATTCAGTTAATGCGAAATGAAAATTGTTTAGAGTGAGTGATAAACATATGCACAGAGTAAACAAATAAATGAATGTTATGTTTCAAATTGATTAAAAGGTGTCTGTTCATTAATGTGCAGAACCTATTGTATTCCGCAGCACCGTGTCAACAAACAGGTTTCATTGTGTCATGCGTAAAGGAAACTTGAGAGAAGGGTGGAAGGGGGGGGGGGGGGAATAAGGGAGTACATTTGAAACGGAGAGTTTTGAGAGCAGAGTTCGAGTTTTCTTTTCTAAGAATGAGTCATGCTACTACAGTATAATGTGCAAACAATACATGACTTACATTTCTTACATTACAAAACCAGTCAGTTGATTTTCATGCTCGTACCATTATGCCTAAATCATGTTAATAATTGCAAAGGATTTGTTTTCATTATGCAAAGAAGCGTGTGTTAGATAATTACTCGTAACGAAAAAATGGTAATGTTTTCAATTCACCCCCTCTAGGTCGAGAAACACTGAATTTTATGATGTTCTTTGCGTTCTTTATTAAATTTATTATATTTCCTTTTAGTTTAGTTGGGTCTGTTATTTCTTATATAGCATCAATGATTATGTCAAGTCCTTATGTTTATACGATTGCTATAGGCTATATAAATATAAATTTGTGTTTGAATGATCCAACACAATAGTTAAACAATATATTATTAGAATAGCAATAATTAATTAGAATCTATATAAGAACTAAGACTAAATGTAATCAAGGTACCCTTGGACATAAGAGCATACCGTTTTGACAATGTTATATTTAAAAATATTTATATATTATACTTCTTAACCTTAACATTAATATTTAAACGATGAAGCGAAAATACAACAAATAATTAAGAAATAAATGAATATAAAGGCTTTAATGTATAGGTTTAGTTTTATAACAACTAAGAATAAATTAAATCCAAAATAAAAATCATTATTGATATCATTTTTGAACAAAATTAAAATACTGTTCTATTGATACGGAATAATGTAAGATAATACATGTAGAAAACAACAAAAGGCAGACCACGAAAATATTTAACTTATCATGCCTTAAATCTGTAATAATACTTCCAACAAATTAATAATGTTGTGTAATTTCACTGAGGATAATTAATTTAACTTTTCAGCGCTATTACTAGGTGCACATATAAGCAAGAACACTGATACTCTTCTACTTCTCTATAAAGTTTTTATTGAAAACAATAAATGTATAATGAAAACTTTATCCTATAAAGAAAATTATTAGAAAACTTCTCGAGTTGTATTTTTGTTTTGGCTTTTTTGTTATGTCAGACTTCATGACTATAGAGTCAAAGAGTTGGATATTTTTTTGAAGGAGGAAAACTAATTGTAATTGGTTTTGAATTTGTTCTTTCATTAAATAAATTCATTCATTATATTATATTATTAATCCTCCTGAACTATGGTGTGGACTATATAATGGTTTTAATACCTTAATGTACGTCTACAGTCCTTTTTTGTCCTTTTTCTTTTCGTTGGGACTACCGGTTTAGGAGTCAAAACTCCATTTTCAAGTCACAAACAAACACGTAGTTGTTCCCTGAGTCACATTTAACAACACAACATAAAACATTTAAATAATTTAACACAACACAAATAATTTAAAACAAGGTTGTCACTTGTCATCGTTGGCCTGCGAATATGTCTCGACTGAAATGTATTAAAATGGGAATAGAAATGCTATCTAACCTACCCCCACCTGTTTATCTCCGGAAGTCTTTATCAAATGTCTGTGTTTGCCCGTTTTAATTCCTCTATTGTATTGAGTAGTATATTGGAATTGTATTTGAGTTTATAATTCAATACGTTTCGTATATATTTCTGAACGTGTTATATATTTGTAATTCCTCAAGGCTGTTCATAAACAGAGATTTTTTTACATCGGTGTTGAATTTCCAAATTATTCTGGAAACCATCAATTTTATGGTTGTTTTCTACTAGATGTTCTGCGAATTTAGATTTTTGTGTTCCCAGGGTGGGTTTTGGTATATGTTCAGAAAAACGTGTTTTAAATGAACGGCCTGTCTGCCCGTTGTAAAATTTAGGGCTGTCGGAGCATTTTAATGTGTAAGCTAATCTTGTGTTGAACGTGCCTTATGCAACTAGCGGATAATTCAGTCTTCACATTCCATTATTAGATACACAATTTTTGATGAACAATTATTTGATGTGCTGTATAAAGTCAATGAGGTTTATTTCACATGGAAATAAATACCAAAGCAAAATTCTTTAAGAGGCTGTATGGTAAAATTTATGTTATTGTGAGATTAGTTTATTCTACATTTAGTTTATTTCATAAAATGTTAGTAAAATGGTTCATCGACAAACATGACTAACTAAAATGACCTACTAAAATAAATGAAATCTTTCTTGAGAATTTATCTATAAAATGTTAGAGACTCTTTACTTTAGATATATAGTTGTTACATTAATATATTAGCCAGAATATTAGTCACATATAGTTTTACGTAAATTTAAATAAAACTATATATTGTGGACTGATCGTACTACTTAAAATAATTAACGTTGTAACTTTTTAAGAAAGATAACATAGGACTACCTTAAAAATGTTTTAACCTATAAAGTAAAAAAAAAATATAATAATAAAGAAAAAAATATGTCAAGAAAAGTTAAAAACAATGTATGATTTTATTGTATAATTAATTAAATTTATAATTATTGTTTTTAATGTTTTACTATGCTTTTAACCTAAGTGAACGTTTGTAATTCCTACGTTTCATAATTCATGTGAACATTTATATTATATCCTTAAATATTATTTTATTTTGGAAACACACATGTCAGTATGCCATCAACATTTTTATAGTAATGACTTTTATCAGTTATTACACAATATCAATATACCTATCCAATTTATTATAAAGGCACACAATGTATTCAGTGCCTATTATCTAATTGTGTAGATCAAAGTTACTAATTGGTTGCTACAAATTACTGACTAAAAAGAGTTAAGTAAAGTATAAGCTTGGTAACCCCAATGTGTCAAAAACTGTTTACTGCAGTGGACAAAGAAAAGCTGACTTATAGCAGCAAACAATAATTCATAATGTAAAGGCTGTCTTCATGTTTGTTTTATTTTCCAAATACACTAAGTAAGATATTGTGTATAAAACTAGTGTATGTTATGTAAAGGTTCATAAATCTGTCATTCTTGGTCTATATAGTTTAAGTATTACTACATGATTTGGTCGTGATTGGAATCTAGATCAATGTAATTTTGAAATGGGCTAGAGAAAATCTGTTTTTGTAGCTAAATTTATGTTTATGTTGTAGTTACATTCTTTTAAATATTATAAATAAAACAAACTAATTTGCCGAAAAGCGGCTAATTTTAATTTATATAATCCTATATGACTATTGTACTGTATTGGTACAACTATGTGAATTTCAGTTGTTATGAGTGATAAACTTTGGCACATTTCATTCAGCAATTTCGATAAATAATTTAGCTTTAAAGATTTGTCATCAGTAAGTATAATTCTAACTCAATGTAATGATTATTGTAATATAACTGGAGAATTTCATTTGACTTCATCAATGAATAAAAACGAATATTTGGAAGATGTTTTGTTAGCCCAGGCAACAGGTACTTTTACCTGGAAAAAATGAGGGAGAGATGAAACTTGGTAATATAGTACATTTTGACATCCTAAAAAAACAAACTAAGTTTGCGACCCTCACCACTTTGAGCTTACGGCGCCTTCTTGGAAAATGGTATCCAAATTCCGATTTTAAAGATTCAAGATTTTATTTTAAAAAGAAGCATGGTTCTCTAGAGAAATGAAAAACCAAATTTGTTGCTTTGTCTCATTCTTTAATTGCTGCAGCACGACCTAGGTAATTTTTGTCACCCTTGCAAATTGGAACGGCGGCAATTCTTATACAAGAAATTCGGATCCAGACAGCTGTCGGACGTTTTATCCTCTCTAACAATAATACAAACAAATTATAATAAATTCAGTTTCAGGTAATAATAAACCCCATGAAGTTTTTATAAATAAAACCACTTTAAAAAAACCGCCCCATTAACTTTACCTCACTTGTGGTGTGGAATCTAGTAGCCTACAAAGAAACATAATAATACTTATTACTATTATTATTACAAAAAAAATAATTGCAATAATAATTCAATAATGTAATGAAAATTATAATAGATAAATCATAAATTCCAGGGCATAGTAGCGCATTCGTGTAGTTTTTTTAAAAATACACTACACATAAGATGGCACTTAACTTAAAAAATATTTATTTCATACAAAATATTTGAAACAAAAGTTTTAGAGATCTCAATTCTCTATAACTTTTGTACGAACATTTTTTATATTACGCACTCAACTGAAGTTACTTGGAAAAAACTCCATGGCTTAGAATTTGGACACCATTTTCCAAGATGGTTTCGTAAGCTAAAAGTGGTGGGGGTCGCGAAATTAGTATTTTTTTTATGATGTCAAAATGTACTATATTACCAAGTTTTATCTCTCCCGCATTTTTTTCCAAGTAACTTAATTTTTAACTCCCTGCTGCCTTGGCTGTGGGGCTTGTTGGCGAAAAGCAATGACGGACTATCAACACCTAAATTAAACATTTTATCCAACTACTTTACCTAGTTTCGAACATAATACTTCACCTTCCGAGATAGATTCGCCAATCAATCAGTTCCAAGGCCACCTAATTAAAAGAAATACTTGATAGTGAGTGCATGTTGATTGATGTGACATGTTATTAATCAAAGTTTATATTTTGTCCATACGAGTAGACGTTTAGCACAACTTGTGGTTTAAACAGACTGGTTAAAAATATTTTTTTAAATATTACAACACCGCAGCTAATACTAGTGAAGCTGTATAAATTCACGTACGTAAGCCTCGCGGCTCAGTAGCAAATGGCTAAAATGAATTATGCAACTGCAGTTGTTGTGTATGCATGGATTTTGTAAATTGCAAACATCCCCAGTAATTGAATATATTATTAGATAGCCTAATGTTTCATGCATAAGAAAAGAATAATTCGTCTTCGTTTTCTTCCCCAGGAAATTATTTCTTTCTACTACAGGCAGGAGATCTATAGCATGATCTGTTCCCTTGAAAACAAAATGGTATAACTTATAACATAAATAAATGTTATATAGGATAACAATATTCAAATAGAACGGTGGTGCTAAACATTACTACTCCATCAAGTTACGAGTTAATTTTATTGCGT